>JASEVX010000003.1:63582067-63748882 GCA_031761405.1 Serripes groenlandicus
TGTAAGAAGATTAATTGAAATCAACTAAATATTCTAACAAATCAATTCAATCGCTCGCTGATTCAATTTGTGAAAGCAACATATTATTTAGAGATAGCTCCAATTCTAACAAAAACATATTTATCCGTAATTGATGTGCAGATCAAATGCTATTAACGAGATCTTCGATTCAATTGCTGATATGGAGAGAGCTCTAAGTGAATTGAAGATATCATTTATTCCATATGGGCTCTCTTTAATTGAATTGGATAATTCTTCAGATATTTAGGGACATCCTCAAATCAATTGAGTTTAAGAGCTCTATAATTACTTGTTACTATCACTATATAATTAGTTGTTGCTATCACTATATAATTATTGTTAGCATCGATTAATGTGCTGCCATTCTAACTAAATGCGCACTTATTAGTCGCCAGGCAGAAGCCCGAGACTTATATTTTTAATAGCTTTTCGGAAATGACATGGGTGGACGAGTTATTATTAGAAAAACAAAACAAATATAAATGTATTGAACATATTACAATTGTGTTTGTTTAAAAACATTAAGTTATGACACATCTAAAATGAAATAAATATTCCGATGTTTTAAGTATTTGCAGTTTCTTTATTTTGACTCGCATTTATGCATTTTTGTTTTATTTACGAAGACAAAACCGTCCCTATTAGACTTGCAGCAGACTGTTATGTGTAAATATCGAGATAAAAATCACGTCGAATTCTCCTTTTAATTGCAATTTTAACTTACTGAATGTTATTTTCATGTTCAAAGCGATGTCTTGATTTGTGAAGAATGCATTTAACAATGTTTATCCATGTATATCTAAATATGAACTGTTTTTAAGCTAAAACTGTTGATCACGTGACTAGCGAATACCGACTGCGTAGACCAATCTCCTTTGCAGAGAGCCGTTCATAACACTCACTTACAAATAGTTAATTATAGGTGATTTTAGAGTTTATTTGGTTCGAAACAAATGAAGAAAAGAACAAACTGAGATAAAACTGGTTTTAATATAAAAATGACTTTGAATGAAAGCTCTCTGCCTATAAAGGGAGTGTAAAGAACGACAACTATGCGGAGAAGAATGGTTCACGAATCGGGTCTTTCGTACAAAATTATTTCGTCCTTGACAATTTAAAGTGTGTCATCAGATTCCCTTCTGGCATTTTGCTTCCGATCTGCATATTGTTATGTATCATTGACACAAGGGCGCTCATCATAATATGATTTTAAAACACGAGTAGTTCGTTATTTTCATTATAAAAAAGGAAGGAACGAATTACAATAAATTAACATGTTGTAGGGTTCAGTTTATGTTCGAAATTGAGTTTATAATTATACAACAATTTCAATGAAATTTAACTGTTTAGCTGATTTTATATTTCTAGGGTGGTCTAATTTATAAATATTGGACTACATTTTAACATTTGTCAAAGTATGATATAATTAGGATGCCAAGCTAAAATCATTTTGAGAAAAGGAGGAAACTCATGTCTTCAGCGATTTAACCCTTTTCTCATTGTTTTAAAAGTAGATTGCTGCAGGGTATTATTTGAAAGACCCTGATTGCTGCAAGGGTGTCTAATGTTGACTTTAATAGGGGAAAGGTAAAATGACGTGCTGTTGCATGCATATTCTAAATTGTCTGCTTTGTGGTTTTATTGATAAATAATAAAATTCAAATATTCTGACAAACATCTTGAAAGGTGTATGTGGAATTTACAAATCTTATAACTATTCCTTAATGAAAGCACTGTATACATACTAAGACTAGGCAAGATTACTCATTTCCGTTACTGTTTATGATCAATAATTAGTTGACTGTGTGTATGGTCAACCTACCTTAGAATGGAGATTGATCATAAACAATGAAAGGCTTCAATTATATTTCAATGAAGGATATTCACTTCGTTGACAACAAAATGCAAGTTATGATACATTTTCACTTGACCCCACTCCTGATGTTCCAAACTGTTTTTTCAACTACTACAATGTAAGTGTTATGCATAACTGCAGTATGGATTTCAGGCGACATTGATGCGTTGCATAAACTTTCTCTTGTCCGTAATTGATTTGAATATAGCACTAATTCATGAACTCTTTAATTAATTTTACTTGGAGATATCTTCATTGAATGGGAGATCTCTACAAATGATTTGGAGAGAGCTCTATTTGAATTGATGATATCATTTATTGACTATTTGGACATTCTTCCAGTGTGGGACGCTCCGGGACATCGACTAATTGCGCTTGCTTTTGATTCATAGCTGTCGGAATGAAACAAATAACACTTGATATATCAGTTAACCTGTTACATTAACTAACTAGAAAAACCAGCTTCTATACGTAAACTTATCCTAACCCACCTTTATTGACTCGGTTTAATTTTGTCTCTGGCTACAGGCCTGCACATTTAAAGATTTTCCCTATACATTTAATTTGCCCAGCTGTTTTCTAAGCCGTCTGATTTGTTGTTTGTAGGAAAGGGTTAAACAATCTTACCTGTGTCATATTGTTATTTACAACCTGATAGTAGTTTAAATCTGTATATTCCGCAAGAATTATTATGAAAGGTATTAAACTATAAAGTTACAAGTTTTGTCCTGCGCCTGCCTGGGCAAACTGATACACAGGGAACGTTTCACAAGTGCCCGTTTATTTGTATGTCTATTCGCCATGATTTGACTAAACTGGTTAAATTTACTTGTTATTGGCATGCTACGCATATGCCATTTGAACATTATTGTCCACACAAGCATAATGAAACGCATAAATGAGACAAAAATCATATCACCTACACTTCCGTACGACTACAATTCATTATTGTATTAGTTTAGTATATGTCTGCTTTCTGGGGTATCAGGAAGATATGGCCCAAACATTTATGGCCCAGTACATTTATGGCCCATATTTGGAAGTTATGGCCCATATATGAATTATATAGTGGTAGCTATAATACCCTGGAGGTGGTATTTATAAACACCTTAACAGGTGATAGTTATAATACCCTGGAGGTGTGATAACATATGACATTCTGTTTAAATTATGTATTTTATTAATGATAAATGAGTAAGAAAGTGAAAATAATTTATTGATGATAAATATTTAAAATTGTGAACAAATAAATAATATACAATGTATTTTATGATATTAAGGGAAAATCACTGTTTGCAAGAAAATAAAACATAATACATATTTATGGAGTAAAATAGTGCACATTTTTCAATTAAATAAAACAACGAGAATCAATATCACCACACTTCTGCTTTATTATAGTATGTTAAGAAGTCTAATGAACTCTAGTGATGCTGTTCTGGCGGGGCAAAACCTATTAAATAGCTGATTTATCTCAGGAGTTTGCTGGTCATCATCCCATGTACCCCCATCTTCATAAGATTGTTACAGGTTTTCTTTATTATCAGACTACTTTAATTGGTTTAATAAACAGATTATTACAGTAGTTGTGATCAAACTACATTAATTAATGGATTGTTAGTTTTTTGGTGATTAAAGTACTTTAACTAGAGGATTGTTGCAGTTTTTGTTTATCATTTATATAAACACTTTGCTCCATAATAAATAATTAAATGCAATTAATAAGGTAAATAAAATAAATGACATAAATGAAAATACATAATATTCAATTTTATAAGAAATGACAATTAAAACAACTGAATTGAATGTATCATTTATTTTAATCCTATAAAAGTGCAATTTCATATAATACACAATCTAATCAAAGGTTATTGACAGTCATCTGTTAGGTGTTAATACCACCTCCAGGGTATTATAGCTACCACTATATAATTCATATATGGGCCATAACTTCCAAATATGGGCCATAAATGTACTGGGCCATAAATGTTTGGGCCATAACTTCCAGAAACCCTTTCTGGTGGGTTATTGAATAATAATTTTCACCTAATAATACAATGTATTGTTAGGTCTTTGGGTGGAGTATGCTCCGAAAACGCAGCCTTTTCAACAGTGAATATTGTATCCAACACTAATTCAACTATTCAGTTCAGGGGAGCGAACATTAAGGTACAGTACGATTTTTCCCCCTTTGACCATACATTTGCAAAGAGCTGGGGACCAATATACAAACTGTTTGGGTTTTCCCCGCACTCGTGATCATAACATGGCGCGAGTACGATGTGGTTGAATTAACGCGAAAGAAGGTAAATATTACATTTTTCAACTTAACAAAACCCTGATCTCTTCAATGTTGCATTCACAAACAGATTTATGGTTTGTCATTTCAAATTATTTCAATCGATAGCAGCTTCTTCCCCCATTAATAGTTTAATTTGATTCTGACATTCGGTTGGCTCTTTGGTACTCCTGGAAGTTTCCAGAACAGAACACAACTATAGACACAATGAGATGGCCTTAAATCTATCACCTGAAAAGTAGCACATTTCTGCTAAATTATATTGAAATAAGACACGAACTGTTAACATATCTTACAAATTATATTGGAATCCGACAAGACGATTCAGAGGAGAAAAATTATAAAGATTGTGCATTCCCCCCTTTTCTGATGCCGCAGCGACCAAACTTCTCCATATATATGTTTTAATCTTTGAACAGAACTACATTAAAAGAGGAACACCAAAGAAACATTCCGGTGAAGTTTGGTTGAAATTAGTCCAGCGGAGATGTTATTTTAAGCTAAAAGTTCATGATTCATTCCCCTTAAGAAGCAAATTAAATAAAAATCCATTGCAAATAAAAACTACACACCAAGATTTTAAAATATTTAATCCATCAATCATGCCAAGCATCATAGCATTAGGAGAAATTGATTGTCAGAATGAGCAATTTCTAATATTGCAACAATGTTTTCAATTCAATCATTTTTAAAAAAAAAAATCTAGATGTTTTCAAAGTCGTCTGCTTAACACTTGCTGTATGAGCGAAAAGGCTAAACACTATTTTTATTCATTTGTATCACATATAATTTACAAATTAAGGTTTAAGCTTAACATATGAGCCATTCTGTGAGAAAACCAACATTGTGGTCTCTGCGTAAAGTATTGATCCGGATCAGCCTAAGCATGCCATGCAGGCTTATTCGGGGAGACACTTTTCGCCTCATGTGGATTTTCTGTTTCAGGAATCATTACTCTATACCTTTATCCACCTGAGACAGAATGTGTTGGCCCAGATTAGCCTGTGCAGGCTGATCAGGGTCGTTACATTCTGCCTATACCCTTTCCCACATACAGACACTTTCTGATGCCACTGCAGCAGACGACTTTTGAACACATTGTGGTAAAAGAAGAAATTGCTCATAATGAGTATTTTCTCCTTTTGCCACATTGTTTTTAAGTCTATTCAATTATTTAATTATAATTTACAGAGACATATTTTTGCCAAGATGATTTCAGTCTTCTGCTGCAGATTTGTTGTATGTGGGAAAGAGTTTAACCTTTTCCCTCATATAGACACTTTCAGACGCCTCTGCAGCAGACGACTTTTGAAAACATTATGACAAAAGGCAAAATTGATCAAAACGTGCAATTTCTCTTTTGGCCACAACAATTTCAACTTTTTACAGTAATGTAACCTTCATTTATAGAGAGTGTCCATGTTTTTTCCAAAATGATTTCAAAGTTGGCTGCTGCAGATTTGTTATATGTGGGAAAGTGTTGCATTTACTCTTTGATTCACATTGTTTTGTTTTAGAACCAAGTCACCCAAACATAATGGCTTCCAGTCAGGATGAAAGTAAGTTTGTTATTGGTCCATTACCCATTTGTTTGGTTTTTTTGTGGGGATTTTTTCAATTTGTTAACCATTTACTCAATTTATGAGATTCATCTGCTTCGAAATCATCTGAGAAAGATTGATTGATTGATTAATTGGGGCTTAACGCCGTTTTCAACAATTTTTCAGTCATAATTTTCACGGCAGCCAGTTCTCCTACTCATTTGAGAAAGGAAATATGAGCCCGTTCTTGAGAAAAGACGCTAGTTGGCTCTTGTGAACAGTGTTTATCCATTTTTTAGAAGCTTCTGTCAACTTGTGTAGATTCTGATAGGATTAAGAAGATGAATAGGTTGATTTGAACCTACAATGTTCATAAATGTCATATTTTCTAATGGAAAATTCTCTTTTTTATATGATGTTGGAATATTTTTGAGATATAAAACTGATAACCCTTTCCCACTTGCAGATGCATTTTAACTACTGGTCCATTTATCCTGACATCAGCCAGCGAGTCAGTTGTAATGCTAACCGGGCAATCCTAAGCGCCAAGGAGGGAAAGTCATTATTACCATTTTAAAAGTCTGGTATGAGGATCTTAACCCCGCACCTGGGGACGAGGCTTTACCACTACCCACTATATGGGCACAATGTGCTCATATATTAAGCCTTTCCCTCATATAGACGCTTTCTGACGCCTCTGCGGTAGACAGCTTTTTGAAAACATAGTGACAAAAGAAGAAATTGCTCAAAACAAGCAATTTCTTCTTTTGACACAATGTTTTCCACTTTTATTCATAGGTTATCCATTCAATTATAGAGATTTTCTATTTTTTGAAAAAATATGTTCTAAGTCGTCTGCTGCAGAATTGTCGTATGAGGGAAAGGGGAGTAATTTGGAATACATAAGTAGTGAACATTATTGACCAATATGGAACAGCACTGATGTTGGCACATGCAGTTTAACCCTTTCCCACATATAACAAATCTTATCTGCAGCAGACGACTTTGAAAACATGTAGACAAAGATTTCAGGAAATCTTTTGAATGGAAGTACAATTTTTCCATAATGATTTCAAGGTCATCTGTTACCAAAGCTTCAACAGTTTTTCCTGTCAGGGAAAGAGTTAACCCTTTCCCACATACAATGAATCTTCGGCTAAAAGTGAAAAATCTGCATAAATGAGAATTTAATCAGTATATAGAGTTGAAAACATTGTTGCAAAAGGAGAAATTGCTTGTTTTGAGCAATTTCTCCTTTTGCCACAATGTTTTCAAAAGTTGCCTGCTGCAGAGCCGTCAGAAAGCGTCTACATGTGGAGAAACGGTTAAAGTAAATATTGAGAAGAGCAGGATAAAGGTTGCCTGGTAAGATAATCAAAGGATTTTGAGAGAATGAAAAAAAAAGCTCTTATAAACAAATTTGTTCATTTCCCCACAATGTTGTAAAATGTTACCATCTGGAAACATTTTATACGCATGTTATATGAAAACATTATGCCTGGCTCCATCAGCATCGGCAATATTGTTTTTTTTTCCATTCAGAAATAGGAGGGGCTTTGTATGAAGAAATAAGTTGTAAACGTATTCCATGTAGTGCTGCAGATCTTGCAAGAAAAATTGGGGTGAAGGAGGAAAAGGCAGTTCAAATGCTTCAGATGTTGTGTGAAAATGGTATTGTATGCCAGGTGGGTGAAAAGTACATCTCTGCAGAATTAGGTAAATAGTTCTATACTTTATCACTTTTCCCACGTACAACAAATCTGCAGCAAAATACTCAGAAAAAATCTATGCAAAAATTTGGGAAATTTATGAAAATGACATTACATGTACAAATATTGAATAAAGTTGAAAACTTTGTGACAAACGGTTAACACCTTCCCACATACAAAGGCTTTCTGATGCCTTTGCAGAAGATAATTTTTTTTAAATATTGGTAACCGTATAAAAGGAGGAACTTGCTCCTTTCATTTGTATTTTATAAAGATTTTTCCTTTTTTTCTCTAGATATTTTCAAAGTCATCTTCTGTCATTTGTTGTATTTGGGAATGAGTTGTTAGGGTTATCAATACTGCAAGGGCATCCCCTACTTCTTAGTTGTGTCTGTCCATATAGTAGTAACAGTCAGGGTGATTAAACCTACAACAGGTATATAATAATCAGTGGACTAGATAAGGAGGAGTAAACTGGTCTTTTCTAATCAATATCTCAGTGAATTGGGTGTTTATCTCTGTCTGTCTGTCTGTCTCTGTCTGTCTCTGTCTGTCTGTCTGTCTCTCTGTCTGTCTGTCTGTCTGTCTGTCTGTCTCTCTCTCTCTCTCTCTCTCTCTCTCTCTCTCTCTCTCATTCTCTCTCTCTCTCTCTATCTCTCTCTCTGTCTCTCTCTCGCTCTCTCTCTCTCTCTCTATCTCTCTCGCTCTCTCTGTCCCCCCCTCCCCCTCTCTCTCTCTCTCTGTATGTCTGTCTGTCTGTCTTTATCTCTCTCTCATAATGAGCAGTTTCTCCTTTTGCAACAATGTGTTCAAAAGGTGTTTGCTGCAGATGCATCAACATGTGTCAGCAAAAGGATAAGAAATAAGAGCTTTTAGGTACTCAGGTTGGAAAGTTTGTGTAAAAAATATATTTTGATATTTTTTCAGCACCAAAAGAACCCATGGAGACAGAATGTGACAGGCCTCTTCCTATACAAACACAAGGTATGAATACTTCTTAGAAATGTGTAACAAATCTGTACAGGATACATACAACATTTGATGCCTCTGAAGAAGATAATGTTTAGCACTAAGTCTATTGCAGTTAAACGGAAATTGTGCAACATCGTCTTCATACTGGTGGAACGCACCAAACCTTTTACACTTGCTGGCAAAAGTTGTGAAATAAAGACAATATTATTCATCGGGTATTACTTAGTACAGGCATTAACAAGCTAAATTGGTCATGCAGCCTAAATAACGAGAGGCTATGATAGGAAAACTCTTTTATACTATTCCCTCATAGCACAATTCTGCAGCAGACGACTTTGAACATATTTTGTCAAAAAATAGAAAATATCTTAAAGTGAAGTGATAACCTATGACTAAAAGTGAAAAACATTGTGGCAAAAGGAGAAATTGCTCGTTTTGAGCAATTTCTTCTTTTATCACTATGTTTTCACAAAGCCGTCTGCTGCAGATGTTCGAAATGCGTCTGTATGAGGGAAAGGGTTAAAATGCAGAAATGTTTTGTACCAAGTTGTCAACACTCGAGGTAGAATGCAGTCTTGCAGTTACTAATTAGTTAAGTTTGTTAATATTTAATTATATTATCAAAGTGGCTAAAGAGGCATATTTTCAGAAGTCTAAAAATAAGCGAAAATTAATTTTAACGCGAATAAAACCTGTTTTACAGTACTGCCTTCATTTTTGCACTATGTATTTAACTCTGTATCAAATGTGTATTTCTTTATTTTTCTCTCAGATATTTTCTAAGTGCTTCAGGTTTACTATAGGTTACAAACTTACAATACACCAAATAAATTCCTTCCTTGTGTCCATGTAAATCGAGGAGTTTCAGTCCTCAATTGTCACACTTTCTAAGCGTTTCTCATGTAGAACACCATATAGCATTGAAAAGAGTTATATCTTACCTTTAAAACAATCCAAAGAAAATTGGGGGTCATGCATTATGCTAGAAAGAACTCGCCAGGAGAAAATGGTTACCGTCATTTTGGATCAAATTTGGGCCCGGACAAAACCGGTGTTAAGCATTCTCTACTTTCACTTTCAAACGAGGTCAAAATACTAAAAGTGATCAAATCTGTCATTTCCTGTGCATCCTATACACATTTACAATGAATTTAAACTCAATGTCATATATTCAATACATTCTGGTGATGGTATACACTCATTTCTACGCAAACAAAGTTTTTTTTAGGGATTATTTGGCTGCATGACAGCAGATGTATTCAGCGTAATTTGACCTATAAATACTCAACAAATCTACAATGGATGCCTTTGAACATATATAAAGGCCTAAATATGGGACAATTCTATAAATGAGAGTTTGATTATTGAGGAGTTTAAAACATTGTGGCTAAAGAAGAAATTGTGAGCAATTTCTCTACTTACAAAATGTGTTCAAAATGTGTCTACTTGTGGGAAAGGATTAATAATTTTGACTATGCTAGCAAAGATAACCAGAAACAGACACTTTTTTGACACCCTTTCCCAAATATGACAAATCTGCAGCAGATGACTTGAAAAAATCCATATAAAATATGTTCTGAAAATGTCCTTGATTTTCTTTTTTTAGTTTCATAATTTTTATAAATAGAGAATTAATTAAAATCTCTTCCCTCATCAATGTTCTTGTAAATATTTATTTAAGCAATTGTTCCAATGGCAAGTGGAGGGCGGGTAAACACAGACATTGTGACGAGAAGTAAGGGGATGCAATGTGATGTGGTAAAGAATGAATTACAGATAAATGAAGGTGAGATATTTATCAGGTTGTGTATTGTAAAAGTAGTAAACAATAGAGAAAACTTTTGAAAAAATTGTGGGAAAAAGAGAAAATACTGACAATGGAACCATCACAGTAGATTGTTTAACCCTTTCCCTTCTATAGATGCTTTCTGACACTTCTGAGATGACTTTTTAAAAACACAATGTTTTCCACTTTAAGTCATAGGATATCCATTCAATTATAGAGATTTTCTATTTTTTGACAAAATATGTTTAAAGTCGTCTGCTGGGTCATATCCGGTAAAAGAATATAGATCACTAGGCCAAATGAAGGAAAATCTTGTTAACACTGAGGAGGTTGCATTCAGAATAATTGTCTTGATGTGTTTTGCATTGCAGTACATTGTATAATTAAGGAGAGCGATCCAGGGCCATCATGGCCCTCTTGTTTATTAAAATGAACGATGTTCAGTGTTGATGGAAATTACAGAAAATTCTATAATGTAGAATGGAAAATTTCTTGAAAAATTGTTTGATTTTAACTTTTTCGGGGGTAAAATGTGACACCATTTCTACCTTGAAAAACAGCTTAATATATTTTTCCTCATAAATTCTTGTTTCATATTGATTTACATTCTATATATAAAGTTATATATGAACTTAAATATGATTTGTAGTATTCATTTGATTTTTGTTTTTTAGGTTTTCAGCCAAAATGCCTATATTTGTGCCTTTGATGAAATTGGTCATGTCATTTTTAGCTCGACTATTCGAATAATATGAGAGCTATACTACTCACCCTGGCTTTGGGTTTTGCATGCAAGTACTTAAATATTACATGTATTGCATTGAAACTTTCTAAAACCCTACTAAACTATCACACCTATGTAGATTATCAAGTTAGATAACTCTATCCTGCATTTTATGCAAGTTATGGCACTCTTTTACTTAAAAATTCTGGTTAAAGTTTTGCGTGCAACTAAATTAAGAGTCCATATCTCAGTAGTTACTTGATGCATTGCATTGAAACAACTTTATTCAACCCTACCCAAGCATCACACCTATGTAGATTATCAAGTTAAATAAATCTATCCTGCATTTTATGCAAGTTATGGCCCTTTTTTTACTTAGAAATTCTGGTTAGAGTTTTGCGTGCAACTAAATTAGCAGTCCATATCTCTGTATTTACTTGATGCATTGCATTGAAACTTTCTACAACCCTACCCAACTATCAAACAAGTGTAGATTATCAAGTTAGATAACTCTATCCTGCATTTTATGCAAATTATGGCCCTTTTTTCACTTAGAAATTCTGGTTAAAGTTTTGCGTGCAACTAAATTAAGAGTCCATATCTCAGTATTTACTTGATGCATTGCATTGAAACTTTATACAACCCTTCCCAATCATCACACTTATGTAGATTATCAAGTATGATAACTCGATCCTGCATTTTATGCAAGTTATGGCCATTTTTTTACTTAGAAATTCTGTTAAAAGTTTTGCATGCAACTACATTAAGAGTCGATACCCTAGTATTTACTTCATGCATTGCTTTGAAACTTTATGCAACCGTATCCAACTATCACATACATGTTGATTTTCAAGTTAAATAACTCTATCCTGCATTTTATTCAAGTTATGGCCCTTTTTGGACTTACGAATTCTGGTTAAAGTTTTGCATGCAACTACATTAAGAGACCATTATCTTAGTAACTACTTCATGCATTGCATTGAAACTTTATACAGCCCTTCCAAATCATCACACCTATGTAAGCAATCAAGTATAACAACTTTATCCAGCATTTTATGCAAGTTATGGCCCTTTTTGGACTTAGAAATTCTGGATTAAGTTTTGCAACTACATTTAGAGTGTAATCTCATTAACAACTTAAAGCATTGTATTGAAACTTTATACAACCTTTCCCAATTTCACAACTATTAACACAACCAATTAAGATAACTCTATCCTGCATATGGTGCAAATTGTTGCGGTTTTTTTTACTTAGAAATTATGGTTAATGGTTTGCGTGCAACTACATTAAGAGTCCATATCTTATTAACTACTTGATGCATTCCATTGCCTTCCTAACCATCACACCTATTAAAATAATCTAGTTAAATAACTCTATCCTGCATATAATGCTAATGATCACCCTTTAAGAAATTGTGGTTAATGTTTTGCATGCAAATACATTAGATTCCATTATCTCAGTAACTTAAATAAGCGGTGGAATAGTCGAGCGCGCTGTCCTCCGACAGCTCTTGTTTTTTAAATCAATGACATTTTTATCTTTTTTCTTATTTCAACCAGTTATTGTATGTACTAACAAAATACACAGAATGAAGAATTTCTTTTATTGGGATTTTGTTTGTGAAAAAACTGTAGCATACGCCTTTAAAGCTTTCAACTCTAATATTATATTATACTTTCTTTTCCATATTACTTCCCATAATGTTTTCTGCTATATATTTTTTGTATGTGGGAATTTGTCAACCTATATGGTTAGACCCATTCCCAGGGGAATCAAATTTGGGACATCTAGACCTTGAGGCTGGTGCTCAACATCATAGCAAACCAGAGTTATTTATTTATTTGATCTTTTCAGATGCATTTCAGAAAATTTTAAGGGTACTCTCATGCCACGATGGCCCTGTTAAAAGTCTTCTTATTGCCAAAGAAACTGGACTCGGAGATAGCAAATCTGCAGTGAATAGACATCTCCATTTCCTGGTCAAGCAGGGTGTATTGTCCGTTAATGGTGTGGAATTCAGTGTTTTAAAACCTACAACAGGTATAAAATAATCAGAGGACTAGATAAGGGGGAGTAATCTGTCTTTTCTAATCAATATCTCTCTTAAGACTTAACTAAACCCTATGTTGTGGGTACTCAAAAGAATCGTTTCACTGTTACGATTCTTTTGAGTACCCACAACATAGGGTTTGATTCTCATCTTATCTAGAGCTCTTTACATTATATGGTAAATTGTACTTGGATTCATGCATTCTGTTTTAACCCTTTCCCTCATACGACAATTCTGCAGCAGACGACTTTGAACATATTTAGACAAAAAATGGAATATCTCGATAACTGAATGGATAACCTATGACTAAAAGTGAAAAACATTGTGTCAAAAGGAGAAATTGCACGTTTTGTGCAATTTCTTCTTTTGTCACTATGTTTTCAAATAGCCGTCTGCTGCAGAGGTGTCAGAATGAGTCTATATGAGGGAAAGGGTTAACCCTCCCTTTCCAACAGACACTCTCTTACACCTTTTTGGCAAACAAATTTTGAAAACAATGCGGCAAAAGGAGATATTGCTCATGATAATAGTCTTTTCATTAGTTATACAATCACTCAAAGAGTTGTTGTGTGGGAATGGGT
This sequence comes from Serripes groenlandicus, assembly GCA_031761405.1. Lineage (NCBI taxonomy): Eukaryota > Metazoa > Mollusca > Bivalvia > Cardiida > Cardiidae > Serripes > Serripes groenlandicus. The sequence continues at coordinate 63,595,607 of JASEVX010000003.1, forward strand.
TAACACATGTTGTTTAAATTCACATATACCGGCAGGGCTGTACAAAAAAAAAATTCAGCCACTTGTCCAGGACAAGTGACTTTCAGAATGCCACTTGTCCTGCTAAGATTCTCACTTGTCCCACTTTTCTGCAAACCAAGTTTAACATGCGACAAATTTAAGAATTGTGTGGTAGCCCGGATCGCGGTTTCTTAAGTGTTTTATTTGTTTTTTAGTGGGTTATTTTCTAGTTCTGTATAAAGATAACATTAAGAGCACACACTGTACATGATTTAAGGGTAGTGACCAATTCAAATAACATTATTGCAAAAGACCTGTAGTGCAGCATTCAGTTAAAAAAAAAGAAATTTGGAAAAGAGATTATTTTTCACTAGGTTATTTGAAATATCAATCTAATCATCTCCTATTAACGCTACGCATTTACATTTAGTCAGATTGGTGTTGCGGTATTATTCGCAGCATAGCAGCCATTTTGATGATTGCGCCATGTTAATCATGGTTCCCTACTTTGAGAATTAGAAATCGGTAAACAGCGTTGAATGTAAACATCGGGCGCATCAGGTCGTGAATGTCATTCACCCAATGAAATCGCAACTATTAAGTCATATGATTTTTTTCCCCGCCATTAATTTTATGCTAATTAATTTTGGTAAACAAAGCCGTGATTGGGCAATTGTCATACTCGGGGGAATCATTTATATATTTCATTCAAAACAATTTTCTTTGTGTACCTGATATTACGAATATTATGTTGATCTTGAAGGTATTTCAAATTGATAAACGGCAAGATAATTTTGAGCAGTTGTCGTATTGTCTTTAATTTAGATCGAATTTATTTTATTAACTTCTGCATGGCGAACATTTCTTACAAGTCTTTCTGAACCGGTTTGCACCAGTTTGCAAACATCGCATAGCGAAAGTAGAAATATGGATCAAAATACATTTAAGGGAATATTTTAATGAGACCGATCCATAGGTAATTCCCTAGCTTTTATGAAATAACACAGCCCCAAGGAACAATTGTCACTTATGATTGGACCGCCTTATTGGATATATATACCACGTTAATCCACTATTACTGACGCGATTCGGTTGGCTGAAATCACTCGATATGACAGGTGGGTAACTCCGCCTACTGTTATTGATTTGTTATGGTCACGCGCGAGTGGTTTTTCCCATGTAACATACAGTCACATTTATACACGACAGACATGTGTGTTAGTAATTAAGCCGGGCTACCAGACACAGTAATTTACATTCACTGTTACGTAAATGGGTTGATATAATGGGACGTGGATTTTTGGAAAATGCCACTTGTCCGGGACTGAGATGTTGCAATTGGCGACTTGCCCGATGTGATTTATGACTTGTCCCGGGCGTCGGGCTATGGGATTTGTACAGCCCTGACCGGTTGCTGTATTTGGCTTTGAAACAGAATCTGCTTTTGTGTGACATTATACTCTTTGAATCAGCCATATTTCTCAACATGTTGGATATTTCTTTAGCCCTTTCGAACATACAACAAATCTGCAGCAGACGACTTTGAGTGCATTTAGTAAACAAGAGGGCCATGATGGCCCTTGAATCGCTCACCTGATTTTTTATTTATTTTTCACTTTAGCTATATAAGCCTCGCCCCCTGGCAGCCATAGTTTCCGACCAATCAACTTGGCTTGAAGGAATCTGATAGAGGGTCACCCTAGGAACATTTCTACAAAATTATTTGAAAATCGGCCAGATACTTTTGGAGGAGAAGATTTTTTAAGTTTTCACTATAGCCATATAATGCAAAATAGCCCTGCCTACTGGCGGCCATGTTTTTTTACCAATCAACATGGCTTGAAGGAATCTGAAAGTGGGTCATCCAAGGAACATTTCTACAAAATTATTTGAAAATCGGGCCGACACTTTTGGAGAAGAAAAATTGTTTTTTGACCAATCAACATGGCTTGAAGGAATCTGGTAGAGGTTCATCCAAGGAACATTTCTACAAAATTATTTGAAAATCTGCCAACCAGTTTGGGAGAAGAAGAATTTTGAAGTTTTTTTTTCGTTTCGTTGCCATGGAAACCAGAATTCTGCATGGATCCCTAAAATTTGAAGGAATTCTGGTGAGGTCATTAACAGGATGCTTTCTGTGAAGTTTCATCCCAATTGACCCACTGGTTACTGAGGAGAAGATGTTGAAGATTTTTGGCCATATAAGGCAAAATAGCCCCCGCCCCCTGGCGGCCATGTTTTTCGACCAATCAACATTGCTTGAAGGAATCTGATAGAGGGTCACCCAAGGAACATTTCTACAAAATTATTTGAAAATCGGCCTGACACTTATGGAGGAGAAGAATTTTTAAGTTGTCATTATAGCCATAAAAGGCAAAATAGCCCTGGCGGCCATGTTTTTTGACCAATCAACATGGCTTGAAGGAATCTGATAGAGGATCACCAAAGGAACATTTCTACAAACTTATTTGAAAATCGGCCTGACACTTTTGGAGGAGAAGATTTTTTAAGTTTGCACTATAGCCATATAAGGCAAAATAGCCCTGCCCCCCCCTGGCGGCCATGTTTTTCGACCAATCAACACGGCTTGAAGGAATCTGATAGAGGGTCATCCAAGGAACATTTCTACAAAATTATTTGAAAATCTGCCAACCAATTTGGGGGAAAGAAGAATCTTGAAGTTTTTTTCGGTTTCGTTGCCATGGAAACCAGAATTTTGCATGGATCCCAAAAATTTGAAGGAATTCTGGTGAGGTCATTGAGAGGATGCTTTCTGTGAAGTTTCATCCAAATTGACCCACTGGTTACTGAGGAGAAGAAGTTGACGGACGACGCACGACGGACGCCGGACAAAAGGCGATCACAATAACTCAGGTGAGCTAAAAATAGTATAAAATCTCATTGAATGAAATTTTAATCTGACATTGAATTGACTTGAAAACATTGTGGCAAATGGAAAAGTTGCTCATTATGAGCAATTTCTCTGTCTGCAGCAATGTTTTCAAATGTCCTCTGCTGCAGATGTATCAAAATGCATCTGCAAGTGGGAAAGGGTTGAAAGTGTTACTGCCAGAGGAGCATCGTCTATTTTGAACTTTATATTTGAAGGGTAGCTATGCAAAAACCAACCTTGATGAGATTATTACACATATGTGGAAAAAGACCTGCCTGTGCTTTCATTCTTAACCCTTTACCAGAAATAGACGCTTTCTGATGCCAAAACATTGAGACAAAAGGAGAAAACAAGCAATTTCTCCATTTGCCACATTCTTTTCAACTTTTTTAAGAAATGATACTTTCATTTATAGATATTTTTGCTGATTTGTGCAGATGTTTTCAAAGTCGTCTGCTGCAGATTTGTTTTATGTGGGAAGGAGGGGGTTAAGGATCTAAATGGATAATGCTGTAAAGAGCTTTCTTGAAACCTTCTATACCTAGTCAAGAAAGAGTGCAGAGCCAGATATATTTTGAGATTTTTTAAAACAAAAATCTATTTTCATTTAGCAATTCTCATGAATTTGATCCATTAAAAATCAGTTTGATCAAAGTATGGTGAGTATCAAATATGAGCACATGTTTTTTTTTCTTCAAAGTTATTATCCCCTCGGTTACGAAGTAAGAGAGAAAGGGATATAGTAACGGGACCGTCCGTATGTATGTATGTATGTATGTATGTGTGTCCTTCCGTAACAAACCTTGTCATCACTCTACACTAACCATTTCTTGACAGATCTTAACCAAACTTGGTATAATGTAAGTATATGGTAACATTTTGAAGCCTATTGATTTTCAAGGTCATAGGTCATAGGTCAAGCCCAAAATTGGACTTGCAATATTTTCAGCTGTGGCAACCTTGTCACCACTCTACACTGACCATTACTTGACGGATTTTAACAAAACTTGGTATAAAGTTACTTTATGATAATATCTTGAAGCCTATTGATTTTCAAGGTCATAGGTCAAAGGTCAAGCTCAATGACTTACAGACCAAGTTCGACTTTCGTCACGATCGACATTTTCATTCAAGAATTACTGCCCTTCTTATACAGTTAGTTTATGATAATATTTGAAGCCTATTGATTTTCAAGGTCATAGGTCAAAGGTCAAGCCCAAAATTGCACTTACACTATTTTCAGCTGTGGCAACCTTGTCACCACTCTACACTGACCATTACTTGACAGATTTTAACCAAACTTGGTATACAGTTACTTTATGATAATATCTTGAAGCCTATTGGTATAAAGTTACTTTATGATAATATCTTGAAGCCTATTGATTTTCAAGGTCATAGGTCAAAGGTCAAGCTCAAAATTGGACTTACAATATTTTCAGCTGTGACAGCCTTGTCACCACTCTACACTGACCATTCCTTGACCGATCTTTATAAAACTTATTATACAGTTAGTTTATGATAATATTTGAAGCCTATTGATTTTCAAGGTCATAGGTCAAGCCCAAAATTGCACTTACACTATTTTCAGCTGTGGCAACCTTGTCACCACTCTACACTGACCATTACTTGACAGATTTTAACCAAACTTGGTATACAGTTACTTTATGATAATATCTTGAAGCCTATTCATTTTCAAGGTCATAGGTCAAAGGTCAAACTCAAAATTGGACTTACAATATTTTCAGCTGTGGCAGCCTTGTCACAACTCTACACTGACCATTCATTGACCGATCTTAATAAAACTTATTATACAGTTAGTTTATGATATGTCTTGAAGCCTATTGGTTTTCAAGGTCATAGGTCAAAGGTCATGCCCAAAATTGAACTTGATTGAACTTACAATATATCTCAGCTGTGGCAACCTTGTCACCACTCTACACTGACCATTCCTTGACAGATCTTATCCAAACTTGGCATACAGTTAGTTTGTGACAATATTTTGAAGCCTATTGATTCAAGGTCATAGGTCAAAGATCGAAGTCAAAAATTGGACTTAAATATTTAGATCACAAGAGAACTCAATGTGATGATTGAAAGCCGAGGGGATGCATCCGCTTTGCGGTGCCCTTGTTTCAGTTATGGCTGCTAAATTTGTGTAGATTTTTTAATTAATATGTTGTTTTATAATCTATAAACTTCATTTTTATTATTAAACCATTTCTGTTGCAATTAGTTTGATGTTCTAGGTGTGTTCTGACTGATCTATATCTAAACTGGTTGCAAAAGCTTTAAGGTTTGTTTTTCCTAGAGTACAACTCATCTATATAAAAATCTAAACTATTGGACGCGAGATAAAATGAGAGTAAAGACCCATCATGGAGGTCCTCTGGTCTAAATCTTTGACTTGATGTTTTAACCCTTTCCCACATACAACAAATCTACAGCAGACATCTTTGAAAACATTTTCCCTTTAAATGAAAGTACAATACTTCAATAGAATTGAAAACATGGTGATTAAAGAAGAAATTGCTTGTTTTTAGCAATTTCTTCTTTTGTTGCCATGTTTTCAAAAAGCTGTCTGCTGCAGAGGTGTCAGAAAGGGTCTATATGAGGGAAAGGGTTGAAAGACGTCTTCTTCAGATTTGTATTAAATTTGGAAACAGATAAAAGAACACACATTAATTTATCTTTTCAGCTGAGGAAGTAAAAGTAATGGCGGCGAAACTTGCAAAACAACCTCAGGGTAAAAAGAAAACAAGTTCCACATCATCAGGTGCGTACATCACTCTATGCTTAACCCTTTCCCACATACAGACGCTTTCTGACGCCTCTACAGCAGAAGTCCCAATAGTTATCCCTTTCCCAAATAGACACCTTCTGATGCCTCTGCAGCAGAAGTCCCAATATTTAGCCCTTTCCCACATACAACATAATATCTCAGTAAAAATAGAGTTGAAAACATTTTGATTAAAGAAGAACAAAAAATCATAATTTCATTTATTGATATTTATCCTATTTTTGCCGAAATATTTTCTTAGTCGTCTGCTGCAGATCAGACATTCAGACCAACATTCCTGGTGACACACCAACAATTTCTTACTCTGTAGTACAATTGCCTACATGGCATGCTTGGGCTGATCCGGGTCGATACAGTACGGCCATAATGTTGGTTTTCTCACGAGTCTTCTTTTCAACACTATAACTGAAATACTGTTGAAAACGACATAAAGCCCCTATTAAACCAGACTCAAAAACTATATGTGATATAAATTACAAAAAAGGTTTGTTGAGCTTTAGGAGATACTGTATTTTGATGAATCTAGGTTTTCCTTTTACCACAATCTTTTCAATAAGTATACTTTTATTCATATTTCCCATATTATTGCCCAGATGTTTTCAAAGCTGTCTGCTATGGATTTCTTGTATGTGGGAAAGGGTTATAAAATTAGGTAAAAAATCTGGATCCTGCTTCTTTCTTTGATCCTGGCTCTTAACCCTTTACCATATACAAAAAATATGCAGCAGACGATTTTGAGAATAATAGTCAAAATATGGAAACTATAAATAAAAGAACAATTATTGAATAAAGTTGAAACTATTGTGACAAAAGGAGAAATTGCTCATTATAAGTAAATTCTCCTTTAGTCACAATGTCTTCTAAACTCATCTGCTGCAGGGGTGTCAAAAAGGATCAGATAATTCGAAGAATTCATGCAAAACAGTTGTAACTACATCTTGTTCAAGATGTAGTTACAACTGTTTTGCATGAACCCATCAATCTGTGCGTTGGAAAGGGGGTTTAAACATCTGTGTTGATTGCAATTGATTTGTTTTCTTTTAAGCAGATTCCACACAGGACTGTGCCTGCCCTAACAGAGGATCAGGCTGCCACCATTTTACACAGAATGTGCACAACCATCAGTATAACATACAGGTTGGAGATAAAAACAAAATATACCTGGGCTCTGGTAAGTGGAACCTTCTTACATGCAGCAGACAAGTTCGGAAAATATAGTGCAATTTCTCATTTTGCCACAATGTTTTCAACTCTTATCCCTTTCCCTCATATAGACGCTTTCTGACGCCTCTGCAGCAGACGGCCTTTTGAAAACATAGTGACAAAAGAAGAAATTGCACAAAACGTGCAATTTCTCCTTTTGACACAATGTTTTCTACTTTTTGCCATAGGTCATCCATTCAATTATGGAGATTTTCTATTTTTTGACAAAATACGTTCAAAGTCGTCTGCTGCAGAATTGTCGTAATAGCAGGGAAAGGGTTATTCAATAGGTGTACTTTTATTTATAGAGATTTTCCATAGTTTTATCTTTTTACGAAATGGGGGATGATTTATTCACTCACCGTCTGTCTGTTCACATTTTCCTACAAACAATTTTTCCTCATAAATCAATTGACCAATTTCAACAGGTATGTTCCTTAGGTGGTCCTCTTTCAATGTTGTTCAAAGAATTTAATTCCATATCTATAGAACTTTGGTTGCTGCGGTATCAGAAAGAGGATTAAAAATCTTCTTGTCCAAAAAAACTGGACTGATTTGAGAATATTTGGCATCACAAAGATTGTTCAAATTATTTCCATTCATTGAAAAAAAATGGCTGCCAGGGACTTTGCTCCTTTTCATTATGTGTATAATTACTGAAAACTTTAAAATAAAAATTGTTCAAAAAACTTGCTAGAATTGAAAATATTTTGGCATGAATGTTCCGTAGGTGACCCTTTCCTAAGAATGTTCAAACTGTTTCAATGTACAATCTTGGCTGCCATGGACCGGGGCTTGTTTTCGTTATGTATAGTTAAATCTTCTCGACCAAACATTCTTTGACACAAAGGCTCCTTGGGTGACCCTCTATCAAGATTGTTGAAACTATTCCGTTCCGATAATAAATATGGCAACCAGGGCTCAATTTGCTTTAATATATGTATAGAGTAAAAACTTTGAAAACTATTTAAGGTCTACCAATTCAGATGAGCGATATAGGTCCTCTTGTCTACAATATTTTTACTGTAGTATTCTATCTCCTGCATGTGGCAAACCTGGTAGAATGCCAGGTGGGCAAGGCAAATTTCACATTAGCTAAGTACCTATTATTAACCTTTTCCTTCATATAGACGCTTTCTGACGCCTCTGCAACAGACAGCTTCTTGAAAACATAGTGACAGAAGAAGAAATTGCTCAAAACGAGATTTTCTATTTGGTGACAAAATATGTTTAAAGTCGTCTGCTGCAGAATTGTTGTATGAGGGAAACAGTTAAATAAAGTTAAAAAAAAATCCCACAAAAGTAGAAAATGCTCATCATGAGATACTTCTCCTCCTGCAACAATGTTTTTGAAAGGCATCTCACAGTCTGTATGACGGAATGGATTAAAAGATAACATGAGCCGTCCCGCGAGAAAGCCAACATTGTGGACTCTTCATAAAGTATCGATCCGGATCAGCTTAATCATGCTGCGCAGGCTAACCCGGACAGATAGTTTTCGCCTCCTGTGGATTTTCTGTTTCAGGAATCATTACTCTATACCTTTATCCCCCTGAGACGGAATGTGTCCGCCCAGATTAGCCTGCCCGGACAGTGCAGGCTGATCTGTGTCGATACATTACGCAGAAACCACAACATTGGTTTTCTCACGGGACTGTGTGCATCTTATTACAGGTGGTCCAAAAAGATCTGATGACTAGAGTTCAAGAATGCATGCAACACAGAAGAGAAACTAAAGCAAACCAGAAAGGATGAATAAATGGCAGTATAAAACTTTATGTTAAGAAGGAAAACCTTTCAAGCTTGGAGTCAACTTCAATTCAAAGGACTTTTTATATTTATTGAGAGGTAAATGGAAGTAAGGTTTTGAATTGGACGTAAGCTTTTGTATTGGACATAAGCTTTTGTATAGGACAAACTTTTGTATGGGACAGAAGCTTTATAAGTTTTCTGAAGGAATAACTGGTTTGTCTTATGCATTAATCCAACTTGTTCACTGGCATGTTGAAATCCGAAAGATGAATGTAACTTCCAAATTGGAGCATGGAACTTTTGATGGAAGACAAGTATATTTTAGCAAGTAAAATATACATGTATTATGCATTTGTTATGACTGTTTACAACATAGTACTGACTAGGTGGTTAGGGGAGAATTCAATCTGAAAGGAGAGATTGATGGATGCTTGTACACTACAAGAATAGAAGCAGTACCATGCAATGTAAAACATTTTCTTGGTACCAGTGCTCTGCATTTGTATCAGCCACTGATAGTAAGCATGTGACTGTGTTAGAAAGTACGGTATTCAGTCACAGTGTTCAAGGGCTATTGTAGGGTCAATACATGTATTCAGAACTTTGATGTTAAAGCTGCTGAGCTCCAGAAAATAGATATTATAGTCAAAGTTTTAAAACTGTTCAAAAGTTGTCTTGAAATATTAGAATCATAATTCTAGGATAAAATTAAGAGTAATAATTTCACTTTCCAGTACCATAAACTTCTAAATATTGATTGAGTATGCTTCATTTTTACTGGATAGACAATACTAGACATACACAGAAAGCCAAATTTTGTACATTTTCATGACTTTCATTTGACAGTTTTTCAACATTTATTGCCAAAATAGTTTTGAACTACTTATTACTTACTTTGTTGTCAATATTAGCAATATTAGCAGAAGTTTCAACATTTAAAATTTTTGATCTCCATCTTGAGTTCAGCACCTTTAGTGTTGTTTGACAGATTGAATTAATTCATCAAATAAGTTCTCCTCTCACTAGAGGTGCCTATTGCAGAGACTGATTTAAACTTAAAAAAGTACAGACGAACCTGTGTTAAAGACAACATTGGAATAGCAATTCCCTGTCTATGGCAACCATTTCTGTATAAATGACCCTGCAATTAAAGACCACCTGTGAACAAAGACCAGATTGTCTGCTCTAGATGTATCTGAATATGGGAAAGGGTTAAGTTGAATGATGTGCAATTTTCAACAGAATTCGAGTTATATCTTTATAGATTATTTTGTGTTTGACAGGCCATACACTTAAATTATACTGATAGTTTAATGTTTGTTACTTGACTCTTTACCATATATAAATGTGTTTTAACAATCTGCTGCTGACTATATTGGAAAACAGTGTGGCAAAAGAAGAAATTGCTCATAATGAGCAATTTCTCCTTTTACCATACTGTTTTCAACTCTATTCAAAGATTATACTTTGTTTTGTAGAGGTGTTCCATATTTTTACCTTAATCTTAAGTATTTATATATATTTAATTTTTTCTTTTTACTATTAACTTATTATACCAGGTTGGTTTTGTGTAAACTGCTATGTTAGCCAGGTGAACTGTATTACTTTTATTCACTTCTGTCTGTAGTATACAACATTGCACATATGATGTTAGCAAATTGTATTTTTCCAGACAGTCTTGCCTTAACATTTTACCGCAACTTTCCTAATTTGTTCTCTTTTCCATAAATAGTTTTCTATTTCTATAGTTGAAGGCTTAATGCAGAACAATCTGGATTAAAAGTATTATATAAACAACATGTGCTCGTGTTATTATATTCATTGTTATTTACCTCTCTAATGTCACCCTCGATGCTTGGACTCTGGATGAGGTGCTCGGAACTGGGAAGGGCTATTTTGCATGGCATGTCAAGGATGACGGAATATTGCAAAGTGGCTTCTTATAGTAATCCAACAATCCAAAGTTTCATTCATTGCTTTGTCTACAGCACACACCATTGATAACATTATTTATAGGGGACAGGAATGTCCTGTATTAGAACATTTCTCGCAGAACCAAGTTTTAGGCCTTTTATATGTTATGGATAATTGTGAAGGAAGGATGGATATTTTGTCCGATTTGGAAGGAATTAAAAAATAAATAATGAAGAATATTTTTTTGAATTTTTAATTAACAAATAAATGCTTAACCCTTTCCCTCATACGACAATTCTGTAGCAGACGACTTTGAACATATATTGTCAAAAAATAGAAAATCTCTTTAATTGAATGGATTACCTACGACTAAAATGGAAAACATTGTGGCAAAAGGAGAAATTGCTCGTTTTGAGCAATTTCTTCTTTCGTCACTATATTTTCAAAAAGCCGTCTGATGCAGAGGCGTCAGAAAGCGTCTATATGAGGGAAAGGGTTAATAAGAGTATGTTCTGTTGTGGACTGGAATAATAGTGGAAAAATGTCATGGTTTCATACAAGAATACTAGTTATACATATTTGGTGCATGCAACTTCACGTCGTATGATCACTGTGCCGTCCAAATATCTCCACAATTATAGTTTAAATAATGTGTATAGTTATTATTTCTAGTCTCTGAATAAATGCGAGGTATTTGATGATTTTATTTTCATGTTTTGTCATTTTCTTGCCTCGGCATCCTAAAATAAACAACATGTGCTTGTGTGGTTAAAATTTTCATTTACGTGTAATTCAATTTTAAATCTAAATTTGAAACCACCTTGCCAATAGGGGGCCATAACACTGGTGTTGTCAGAACAAACTTGAGGGATAAAGCTTCCAAGGTATCAAGGTGAGAATCAGAGCAGATAACTAATATGTGTATAAAAATTAGGGATGGCACCGGTTACTCGTACAATTTTGTAACCGGTTACCCAGTTAACCGTATAGATTCACAGACAATAAATATCCACTGTTTTAGTCGAATATGGTTGCGCATGTTACTGGTTCCACCAGTCCAAGACAGTTCATTACCACTTAAACTGCAATTGACTTTGTTATCATCATCGTTTGAAATAATTCCAGACAAAGGATGTAGCAGGCAGCTTTATGGCAACATACTCTGTAGATCTTTTTTAGCAAAGTGACTGTTATATAATTTATAATATGTCGAAAGAAAAAGGTACATAGCTGCATATCTTTAAATACAAACTCAGGGGAAAATGTGTTACAAACTTCAAATTACTCTTTAAATCTTCTAATCGTATTAGTAAATAATAATTTACAAAAACAACAATTCAAATGTATCACACTCACTCCAATTAGTTGTATTATCAAAACGATTGCCGAATATAATTAATTAAGTTATGCCTTTATTAGACATTAAACTTTTTTTAAAAGAAACAAAGCGTCCTTTAATTGACAATTATTCGATTAACACTACACAATCAAACGGTCATCAATAAAATCGAGTGCGGCTGTTATCGTAATGTAAACACTGGCCGATCAAGGTGTGAATAATTAACCTCTCATGTCAGATACTTGTGACAAATTGAAAAGAACAAAAGGTGAAACACAACTGTGTATATATTTTATCTTTTCTTCCGAGTACTCGGTTACCGAAATTACTAACCGATTAATCGGAAAACATACGGTTAACCGGGTAACCGATTAATCATTGCCATCCCTAATAAAAATCATGTCCAATGTTAAGAAGTATACTTAACCCTTTCCAACATACTTATTTTTTTATTTCTGCAGACAACTTTGCCATGAAAGCAAAATTTTGTACCATCTCTAGAAATGAAAGTATAATTTTGAAAAAAAGGTTGAAAACATCGTGACACCATGCAACAAGTCTGTGCAAATGGTTTTGATACATTTATTTAGTGAGCTCAACAGAAAATCTTGACATGAGTGAAGGAAAACTTCATCTGTCAATACGTCAGTAAGTGAAAGCATGGCGGACAAACAGTTGAACCCTAAAGTGTTTCCCAACTGATGAAAGCAATACACAAATAAGCTCTCGAGTTTTGAAGATGGCAATATTTTGGGAGCATTTTCCCAACTTTCCACATTGTCTTAACCCTTTCCCACATAAAGATGACTGCAGTAGATTGCTTTTGAAAACATTGTGGAAAAATTAGCAATTTCTCAATTATGGCTCATAAGATTGTTCAAATATTTCCGATCCGTTGAAAAAACATGGCCGCCAGGTGGGCGAAGCTTGTTTTCCTTATATGTGCATTGTTAAAAACTTAAAAAATCTTCTTGTCCAAAAGTATTAGCCCGATTTGAAAATAAAATATTTTGCACAAATGTTCCTAGGGCGACCTTCTACCAAGGTTGTTCAAATAAATCCGATCCGTTGAAAGCCATGGCCACCAGGGGGTTGCTTGTTTTCCTTATATGTATAGAGTATAACACTTTGAAAACTATTTAAGTTCTATTAAATCAGGTGAGCGATATAGGGCCATCTTGTTTTTTTTTGTCACCGTTTTTAAAAAGTTGTCTGCTGCAAAGGCATTAGAAAGCATCTATGAGTGAAAGGGTTAAGTGGGCCATCTCTTCTTTTATCACAATGCTGTCAAAATCATTAAGGTCAACCGAGGGCAGATGTCTCATAATGCTAATGAACCATGTGCGACTTCTAGCAATGTAACAAGACTATTCCAAGGTACACATATACCACTAATCAAAATTGGCTGCACTTATAATGGAATTTTCAAATTTTGTCATTTTGCCCCTTTTCAGATGAATCCTGACTGCCATGTTTTCAAACAAACAGTATGCCTTGAACAATCTTTGTAGAGGGTCACCAAAGGAACATTTCTACTAAACTATATTGGAATCTGACATGCACATTCAGAGGAGAAGATTTTTAAAGTTTGGACATTTTGCCCCCTTTCTGATGCAACCAAAGTTCTCCATGGAATTTAAATCTTTGAACAATTTTAAAAGAGGGCCACCAAAGGAACATTCCTGTGAAGTTTTGATGAAATTGGTCCTGTAGTTTAGGAGGAGATGATGTTTACAGCTAAAAGTTAACAACGGATGATTTGTTAGATTCAGAGGAGATGATTTTTAAAGTTCGGACATTTTACCCCCTTGCTGATGCCGCAGTAACCAAAGCTTTCAATGGAATTTTAATCTTTCAATAATTTTGAAAGAGGGCCATTCCTGTGAAGTTTGAATGAAATTGGGCCTGTGGTTCAGGAGGAGATGATGTTTAAAGCTAAAAGTTAAAAAAAGTGATCACAATAGCTCAACTTTTGATCTAAAAACCCATTTAGAAAACCCTGGTTTAGGGGCAATTTTGACCCATTTGTAAACAATGCAAATTAAAAACAAGAGGGCCATGATGGCCCTAGTTCGCTCACCTTAATTATACAATGTACTGCAATGTAAAACACATCACGAAAATATTCTGAATGCAACCTACACTGAGTTAACAAGATTTTTCTTCATTTGGCCTAGTGATCTATATATTTTTAACTGATATGACCCATTTTCAAACATATATCATCAAGACAACATTCTGACAAAGTTTCTCAAAGTAAAAATGCGGCCTCCGGAGTTTAAACAATATTTTCCTTTATTGACCTTGTTTCTGACCCAATATGACCCATATTCAAACTTGACCTAGATATAATTCAGACAAACATTCTGACCTTGTTTTTGACCCTACATGACCCATATTCGAACTTGACCTAGACATTTTTAAGACAAACATTCTGACAAAATTTCAAACTGCTAAAGCAAAAATTGCGGCCTCTTGAGTGTTAACAAGATTTTCTTTCAATTTGACAGTGACCTACTTTTTGACCCGACATGACTCATGTTCGAATTTGACACATATATCATCACGACAAACATTCTGATAAAGTTTCAACATGCTCAAGTTGAAAATGTGGCTTCCAGTGTGTTAACAAGATTCCCCTTCAATTTGACCTAGTGACCTAGTTTTTCAGCTCATATGGCCCAGTTTCGAACTTGTCCAAGATTTGATGGAGATGAATGTTCTGATAAACTTTCATGAAGATTGGATGCAAAATGTACCCTGTAGAGTGTTAACAAGCTCAAATGTGGACAACGCACGAAGGCCGGACAAAATGTGATCACAATAGCTCACCTTGCACTTTGTGCATAGGTAAGCTAAAAATACCAATTTTAGTTACAACCATTTCACGTCAAGCCCTCGATTCTGCTACAGCAGCGGTATTATGGTCTGGTTTTTAAAAAGATGACATATCACCGATCGATAGCTAGGTGAATGTGTGACACTGGAGAAGGAACTCAAACAAAAACATCGCTCACCTGATTTAATAGAACTTTTACTCTATACATACAAGGAAAACAAGGTGCCATGTTTTTCATCAGATCGGAATAATTTCAACAATCTTGGTAGATGGTCACCAAAGGAACATTTGTGCCAAATTATTTTTAAATCGGGCAAGCACTTTTTGACAAGAAAATTTTACAATGCACATATAATTATGTAAAACAAGCCCCCGCCATGTTTTTCAAATGATCAGAATCAGAATCTTGGTAGAGGGTACCCCAAGGATTATTTGTGCAAAATAATTAAAGAAGATCTTTTAAGTTTTTCCCTTTTCTGATGCCACAGCAACCAAAGTTCTTTGAACAACTTTAAAAGAGGACCACCTAAGAAACATTCCTTTGAAGGTATTTTGAAATCAGTCCATTGGTTTAGTAGGAGAGAAAATTTGTGGGAAATTGTTAACAGACGTACGTGCAGACGCTGCTGTCGGATTGTGAGTGATAACAAAAGCTCACCTCGCACTTTGTGCTTAGGTGAGCTAAAAACAAGTTCAAATCACTGTTTGTAATTATATTTTACTTTTCATTTTTTGCCACATACAAAAACATAATCTGCTTACCTAATATTGTCCAACACTGTTCATATAATAAAAATATTCAATTATCTTTTGCAAAGTAATCAGAAACAATGCCATTGAACCCGACTGTATTCAAGAAAAGAATAAATCTATTTAAGCATGATAAGTTTTTCCCACATGCAGATGCCAACTGAAAACATTTAGGCAAAAGAATGAAATAATGAACAATTCCTCTTTTTGTCACAATGTGTACAACTCTATTCAATAACTATAGTCATTTACAGATTTTCCATATTTGTGTCAAGATGTTTTAAAAGTCTGCTGCAGATTCATTGCATGTGGTTGAAGTTTCTCAATTGAAAAAAATTGACAATTAACAACAAATTTGCTGCAGACAACTTTGAAAACATGAAGGCAAAAGTATAGAAAAATCTCTATAAATAAAAGTATAATGACTGAATAGTGTTGAAAACATTGTGACAAAATGCCCCAATGATTGCTAGTCATCTGCTTCAGATGCGTCTGCAGGTGGGAAAGGATTAATACAAAAAGTGTTGTCATAAAAGTTTAGTCTTGCTGCATCTCCATTTCGGCATCACATATTAGGCACGAATCTATATGCGTTACATATCCAGTTTTGGGTAGAATTTACAGCTTGGGCTATATATTATAGTAGAAGCAGGTCCAAAGTATTTACTCTGGGGAGACTATGTATGTTGTTTGAATGTGAAAAAACCCACCTTTTTGCCAAAGCGGACTTAAATGTTTTTTTCACCACATTAAATCTTAGTTTTTCATTTTACCATTTATTTGATAATTTGCAGATGTATCTTCAACTTAGAAATAAGTCATTCTTACATATGAAGGTTTCGCATGGGATGATTTGAAAACAATGAGGACAAAATATATTGCTTAGAATAAGCTCTTTTTCCCCAAAAAACATTTCACATTAAATAATGATTAATCAACTGTTCGAGATTTTGTAATCCAAATGAGAAATGTTAGAAATATTGCTTTGCATATCGTGAGCGCTTTGTCCTTTCGTTACAATCCGATATTTCAATTTGGTTCGTATATTCACTAATCCCACTTGCAGACACATTTTGAAGCACCAGAAGCAGATGACTTTTGAAACCATTGAGGCAAAAGGGGAAAATGTTCATAAAAATTATTTTGCACCGTTGATTTCAACTTTGGGCAATAATAATTCAATTTTAATGCCTTTTTCAGATATGTTGTTTGTGGGAAAAGATTAAGGTTTCATTGACCTCGTATAACGTGGTGAGAATTTGCCAGAATTTCTCTTCTTCTTCTTTCCTGAGGCAGAAACATTTGAATTACTAATAGATGGTGAAACAGCAGACTTATCAGATTCTTTCAACTCATTCATACTTTCATTTAATTGTGAACCATTTAAATCAACAACAGCTTCTGTATTCCCGTCTCTGATTGACTTCCTCTTCTTCTTCTTTCCCGAGGCAGAAACATTTGAATTAGTAATAGATGGTGAAACAGCAGACTTATCAGATTCTTTCAACTCATTCAGACTTTCATTTAATTGTGAACCATTTAAATCAACAACAGCTTCTGTATTCCCGTCTCTGATTGACTTCCTCTTCTTCTTCTTTACTGAGGCAGAACCATTTACATTACTAATAGATGGTGAAACAGCAGACTTATCAGACACTTTTGACTCGTTCATACTTTCATGTAATTGTGAACCATTTAAATCAACAATAGCTTCTGTATTCCCATCTCCCTTTGACTTCCTCTTTTTCTTCTTCTGTGATGCAGTTAGTTTTGAATCAGTTGGTGTTTTAGGAATTTCCACGTCGACCACTGGTACCAAAGTTTCAATGGAAGTTTTTGGAGTTTCTTTGATGGTTTTATCAGGGGTTTCAACAGTTACTTCATTTGTATTCTCAAGTTTTTTGTGCTTCTTCTTTTTATGTTGAATTCCATTAGAAGCAGTGGGAGGATTGTCTGTTTCCATTTCTACAGCATTTTCAGCAATACTGCTTTCTTCACTACTTTCTAGGTTGCCGTTGACAACAGACTCGTCGTCTGATTTCGCTTTTTTATTGGGAGATGACGCTTCATCATTCTTGATTTTCATCTTTCTCTTCTTTTGTTTGGGAGGGCTGTAACATTACAATGATATCAAATACAAGCCACTTTATATTACATTCACAGGTGAGGTGACTTAACATTCCTACAAAATACTTAAGTTTCTTTGATTAAGACATAAATGAAATCTCTGCAGCAGACTTCTTTTTAGAAGTATTTCGGTAAAGAAGAGATATTTTTTCATGTTGAGCAATCTGTTTTTTCAGATGTGATCAATGCAGACAACTGAAACAAGTGTTCATGGTAGCTCATTTGAGCACCGCGACTCTTGTGTCAGAAGGAGTTCATGATATCTGACCATGATAGTCCTGTATCACTCACCTGAAATGTATTGTTGTAATTAACCCTTTCCCTCATACAACAAGTCTGCAGCAGACGACTTTGAACATATTTTGTCAAAAAATGGAAAATCTCTTTAATTAGATAAATAACCTATGGGTAAAAGTGGAAAACATTGTGGCAAAAGGAGAAATTGCTCGTTTTGGGCAATTTCTTCTTTTGTCACTATGTTTTTAAAAAGCTGTCTGCTGCAGAAGTGTCAGAAAGCGTCTATATGAGGAAAACGGTTAAGTAAGGAAATATGTTGCTTCATTATTTTTTCTATTTTTAGCTATAACAGCCACCATGTACAACGGAGCAAAACACTTTATATTTAGTTTAAACTAGAACTATCACTAAAGGTGATTAATACCCCCTCCCCAACCCCTGACACATATTATATCTCACAGTATTATCTTTGACTCAGACAATTTGAATATCAGTATTAAAAAGTTTTATCTGGACCGACCGCCAGGCTGATGCCACACAAAACGGCTCCATTTTGCCATGTTTCAAGTAAATCCGGTTGAAATTGAAGGAGGAGTATGTCGCACCAGATTAGATTTTAAGAAAAAAAATCCTATTTCAAGGTCAGAGGCGAAGGTCAGAGGGACATGAAATTTGCGTCTTGCACATCTACTACTCCTGATTAACATTTATGCCAAGTATGAAGTAAATCAGGTTGAAACTGAAGGAGGAGTACAACAGATTAGATTTTAACAAAAAAAAAATCCTATTTCAAGGTCAGAGGTGAAGGTCACAGGGACATGAAATTTGCGTCTTGCACATCTACTACTCCTGATTAACATTTATGCCAAGTATCAAGTAAATCAGGTAGAAACTGAAGGAGTACAACGGAACAGATTTTGCGGACAGACCGACAGGCTGATTCCAGTATACACCCTTCAAACTACGTTTGCGGGGGTATAATTATTTATTTTGCAAATCAAGCTTTTAGCTTATATTAATCACGCTTGATGTCCGCTTCCTGGAGACTTAACCAGTACTTACCCCGTGGAGAAATCCCAAAGGCAAAACCCACTAATCACAGGTATAATACACTTTATATTTGTAGAGGTCCACTTAAAGAACAAGTGCTTGAAATTAATTTGAAATTGGACAGTTGGTTTAGGAGATGCCATTTTTAAGATATTTCCATTATTGGCATATTATGCTAAGGAGCTGAATGGTTTGTACAAATTTGCTAGAGGTCCAGAAAAAAAAAAAATGTGTTGATTTATTTAGATCATTTTTCTATTTTGAGCTCTGATGGCCATCATGTGCCCCGTAGCAGAATCGTTTGATTCTTTTTTAAAACTGGACCAGCAGTTTAAAAGATTTCAATTTTTAGCTTTGGCAACCATCTGGTGCAGCTGGGTGGAACAGTTAGAACCATTTCGGTAGGGCCACTGGAGAAGCACCCCTATTATTCATTATTTAGAAATCATTACTGTAGTTTCAGAGAAGAATATTTGAACAGAAGACGGACAGCGAGTTACCAGAATATCTTACCTTGAGCACTGTGCTCTGGTCAGCTAAAACCAATGTTTGATGCAAAAATGAAAGGTTACATACAATAAATCACAATAAATGACCTTAAAGCAGGAAAATAGAATAGACTGCCTCTAGTGTTCACAAGATTTTATTAAATTTGGCCTAATGACATATTTTTTGACCAGAGATGACCCATATTCTAACTTCTACATTGCGAATTGGTTGGTCTTGGTCGTAGGTCAGCCACTGAAAAAATATGGCCAATTGGTTGATCTGCGTCGTAGATCAACCACTTGCTACACATAGCCAATTGGTTGATCTCGGTCGTAGACCGTAGCTCAGCCACTGAAAGGAATGGCCATAATTTTCTCATCTGATATTATTATCGATTTGTAGCGAATAACCTACGCCATGATTTATAGTTCACAATTATCCCTTGAATATTGTTTAAGGAAAATCTCCGATTCATATAACAAACTCTGATATATTCTAACCCTAAATATCAACAAAACAAACATTCTGAATTTTAAAGTTTTCATGAAGTTTGGATGTTGTCAACAGACTGAAACATTAAATTCATGTACTTACAAGTTTTTTTTGTAGACAAATTTGTAAACTTTACAGAACACCGTGAATGTCTCATGACTAAAATATGACGTCATGTCTTCTAAAATCTTCATCTCTGCATCACCTAGGATCTGTGGATAAAAGTAAATGTATCAAACATTGTATATAAGACCTGTCATGGATAGAGATATAGAGTTTAATCCTCTGCGTGATCAAGATGAGTTATGATGCATCTGCGGCAGATATCTTTTTAACCCTTTCCCTCATACAACAAATCTGCAGCAGACGACTTTGAACATATTTTGTCAAAAAATGAAAAATATCTATAATTGAATGGATAATCTATGACCAAAAGAGGAAAACATTGTGGCAAAATGGAGAAATTGCTCGTTTGAGCAATTTCTTCTTTAGTCACTTTGTTTTCAAAAAGCCGTCTGCTGCAGAGGCATCAGAAAGCATCTATATGAGGAAAAGGGTTGAAAACACTGCGGAAAAGGGGAAATTGCTTTTAAAACCCTTTCCCTTATGTATATAAAATCTGCAGCAGACAGCTTTGAAATGTTCTATGCAAAAAAATGGAAATCTCTACAAATAAAATTATAATTATTGAATAAAGTTGGAAAAGGAAGAAATTGCTCATCATGAGCAATTTCTCCTTTTGTCACCATGTTTTCAAAAGTCGTCTGCTGCGGATGTGCCGACATGCATCTGCAAATGGGAAAGGCTTAAATGTTTGGTACGACTCAGAAAAAGACAAATTGTTAATTGCATATACTGTGCAATGTTGCTTACAACAAGCCAGTAGTGTTAAAAGGAATACAGTTTACCTGGCAAACATGCTCAACAGTGAGCAAGTTCTCCTTTCGCCATGATGTTTTCAAACGTATTCTGCTACAAATGTGTCTGCAAGTGGGATAGGGTTAACCCTTTCCCTCATATGACAATTCTGCAGCAGACGACTTTGAACATATTTTGTCAACAAATAGAAAATCTCTATAATTGAATGGATAACCTATGACTAAAAGTGGAAAACATTGTGGCAAAAGGAGAAATTGCTTGTTTTGAGCAAATTCTTCTTTTGTCACTTTGTTTTCAAAAAGCTGTCTGCTGCAGAGGCATCAAATGTGTCTATATGAGGAAAAGGGTTAAAGTAACTCTTTTTTTAAAACATTATTTTCAAATCTACTCGGCAACAGTCCATAGGCCTATTTCCAAATATTCAATATTTGTCCGGTAATTCTTGCAAAGCAGAAATTCCGATATTAAAGTCATAAGCGATAAATAATTCAATTTAAATTACTTCTATGAATTTACAGTAACATCATCAACTACATTACCGTACAAGAAAATAGTGTCTTGCTCCTGTTTGTATGGTGTTTTTCCGTTATATCACAGTGTTTCATGGGAGAGTTACAAGTATTACTGGTCCATTGAGTCAGTCATACTGCAAAATCGCATAGTTCTGAGTGCCAAGAGGGCAGGCCATTATAAGTCTTTGGTATGACCAGGCTTTGGGTCGAAACCGCGACCTCCTAAGGCGAACACTCTCCCACTACAACTACGAGGCCGTGACCTGAGCTTCATCAAATTTTAACTGTGACCTCTGCCTCATTACATGTATCTTTTACTGGTGCAACAGTCTTCACAGAATTGGTTACAGCAATCAAACTGTTACCTAGTATTTAAAGAATCAATTTAACCCTTTCCCACATACAACAAATATGCAGCAGACAACTTTGAAAACATCTAGGCAAAAACACCCATTATCTCTATAAATGAAAGAACAATTACTGAATAAAGTTTAAAACATTGTGGCAAAAGCACAGTAATTTCTCCTTTCCTCACAATCTTTTCAAAAGTCGTCTGCTGCCAAGGTGTCCGAAAACGTCTGTATGTGGGAAAGGGTTAATTAGAGTCTAGAATTGTATTATACTAACCTTAACACTCGAAGTGTCAGTTGAAATTTGGAATATTTTCAGAAAAAGTCTCAACAGCCCCTTAACAAAATGCTTATCCTTGGATGTTGTGGTCTCCAACACCTACAATTGGTAAAGGGAAATAATAAGGGTTTTCCAGAAATATGGATTGTGTATCATTTATTCTCTATCATTATAAATGTTAGTTTTGATTTTTCAAATGCCTAGACCCTTTGACCATACTCTAAAACGATAAAAAAAGTTGACTCTGTTTATAAGATTGGTCAAGATGCAAATCCATTCCAGAAATTTACCCATCAAAAGTCGTATTTCTGAGAAAGTTTTTTAATCTTGTAGTCATTTCACATTAACTTTTCAGTTATATCAAACCTTCTACTTCATTTCCTGCTTCTTCCTTACTTAAGTAGTTGAAGGTGTATTGAGAGAAATAGATAGGGAAAGAGTCATAAAAGCACACCGAGAGCATTCCATGCTAAGATAAGCTAAAAAGTCATGGTAACAGGTTCTTTTCTAGACTGACAAAAGGTGTCCTAAAATAAGCAAACTGTGTTTATGGTAGGACATACTGCAGCTATATGCAGCTGGGGGAGGGATTAAAAAAGGGCATGGTGCATCACCTTGCTTGAACAGGTAGAACAGGTAGAACAATCCTTATTAGGAAAGCCCTGTAAAGTATCAATGCAGTACTAAGTAAGTATTAAAAAAGAGATTTGACAGAGAAACTGAAATCAACATAGAATACTTTTGTTTTTTTGACAAATAATTTATCATGCCCTTTATTAAACAATACAAACAACCAATATAATATAATTTGGGGTTCTTTCTATTGCATAAGTGACGTAACTTAAAATACATTTTCATGCTGATATCACAATTATATTTTTTGTAAGACGGGAAAAATAGGCAGAACAGATCTAAAGGCTTTGGATTAGTGTCTGCAGAGTTTCCATGACTACAGCAATGGACTCTGACAAGTCCCATGTTAAATTCCTCTGCTTACCTTTTCAGCCATAGACTTTATTTCTGTCAAAAATAGGTCCCATTCATCCGGACCAAGTTCTCTAACCTGTAACATTCAGAACTAGAGCTATAGATGATTTAACTCTTTTCCACAATTAATCTGCAGGAGACAACCTTGAACACATCAAGGCAAAGATATTTAAACATTCTATAAATCATGACGTGACTATTGAGACATGAACAAATTGTGACAAAAGGAGAAATTGCTCTGATTCTGTGTCACCCATGGAACAGATAACAGGACCCCACATCTTATCCAAACTGTTTTTGACAAAGTCCGCTAGTAGCATGCAAATGGTCAATTTGCTATTTGAGCATCAACCTAGGTTAAATGGCCTTCTGACCCATGTAGTTTAAGTTAAGTTCACACATTTAAACAGTATAATCTGGGCTCCAACTGTTTACAACACTTGAATCCTTTATTGTCATTGATGTCATAGTTACTTGATTGGAGTTAACCCTTTCCCTCATATTGACGCTTTCTGACACCTCTGCAGCAGACGGCTTTTTGAAAACATAGCGACAAAAGAAAAGCAATTTGTCCTTTTGCCACATTGTTTTCCTCTTTTAGTCATAGGTTATCCATTCAATTATAGGAATTTTCCATTTTTGTGACAAAATATGTTCAAAGACGTCTGCCCCAGAATTGTCGTATGAGGGAAAGGGGTAAACAATGTTTTTCCAATGAAATCACCTAACCTGTGTTTCTTCGCTTTCTTGCAACAGTAATCCACAACAATTAACCCTGACAACTGCTACCTTCCCACATATACTTTTTGGGGATAGATGTTTGACAATCATTGAAAAGAATGAATGACAGAGCCTGGGTTTGAAGTAAAAAAAATCCTGGATTAATAGCTCATGCTACAGACTGAGGAACCGCGCCTCAACCTATTGACTTCAAAGCAAACAGTGCAAACCCTGATCAGACTGCAAATGCACATGCTGATTACAATCTATAATTGTGGCAAATGTCTGAAAGCCCATTTTTATGTGAATTAAGACTCAATTCTTCAGTGTATTTTTTTAAAACATATTTTCATTAGTAACAATGACAAATCAGCCAAACATGTGCATATAATTCATAATGCTTATAGGAAATTTCAAACTTACCAGTTGTTTCTCTAACAGTAAGGTTAGTATATTCAATGCAGAAGACTGAAAAATAAAAAAATACAGTCAAACTTGAGTTAGGGCTATTCCAGTAAAACATATGTCCCACCCCAGGAAGGCACTTTCAAAATTGACCAACCCCCTTCAGAAGTTTATTTGACTAGAAAAGAACCCCCTTTAGAATATTTTCTGAGCAAATTCGGACCCCCTTCAGAAGTTTATATTTTTTGTTGCAAATTTCAACCCTCAATAGCAGTTTTGTCGGACTTCTGATTAGGACTTACTATAAGTGTATTCATGGTCCAACAGTAAGTTTCTGCTCTTGCATCGTAAGTAAAGATGTTGATTCTGACAGGAATTAAAATACACATGAATTTGTATTGAGGTTTAAGACTGATTTTCAACATCTTTGGTCATTTAAAGGCGGTCAGTTATCCATACCCTCTGTTCCTGGAAGACCCAGTACTAAGCCAAACCCAAACAACTGACAGTTTCCTCATATAAATCAGAGGCGGAGGCCTCGAACTCGGAACCTTCAGGTTACTAACCTAGCATATTACCAACCATGCCACAAAGGCCTTCATTAAGATATTTCAAATTAAATTTGAACAAGAAAATGTGTCCATGGAACACAGATGCCCCAGTCGACAGTCAGATGAACAAATGTAGGGTCACAAATAGCTTTATTCAACAATTAAACAAAATAACTTTTTTCCGATTTTCAGTACCATACCGTTTTGATCGTATCTCGAAAATTTGTCTTCAAACGAATTATGTACACTACGTTTGAGAAATATATTATGTGGTTAAAACAAAGCGGTTTTTCTTCATCGGGCAGTCTGTCTGTCACAGTGATTCAGATTGCAACTCGGTCTTTTAAGACAGCTGTCCTAAATGTAAAAAAAAAACCAGGCCATTTTGTCCTAAACTTAAACAAGAGGGCCATGATGGCCCTGGATCGCTCACCAGATTTTTCTTTTCACTATACCAATATAAGCCCTGCCCCCTGGTAGTTTCCTACCTTGGCTTGGCTTGAAAAAATCTAAGAGGGTCACCCTAGGAACATTTCTAGTTAATCTTTTGAAAATAGATCCGACACTTTCGGAGGAGAAGATTTTTTAAGGTCCACTATATCCATATAAGGCAAAATAGCTCCGCTCCCTGGAGGCCATTTTTTTATGACCAATCAAAATGGCTTCAAGACATCTGATGGAGGGTCACCCAAGGAACATTTCTACAAAATTATTAAACAAGAGTACCGCGGTACATAATACGCCCGTCAGGAACTTCTTTACAAATATTCTTAGTCCAAAAAGGGGCATAACTCATTCAAAAATTTACGAAATCCCAGGAAATATGAACTTGATCTGTGACACATCACTACAAAGCCTTATACAAAATTTCAAAAGTATGTAGGAAAAAAGTGTGGTAAACCCGAACGGACGGAGGGACGGAGGGAGGGACATGTATGACCATACCATAATACGTACCGTTTTTAAGAAACGGTCGTATAAAAATCGGCCTGACACCTTTGGAGGAGAAGATTTTTAAAGTTTTCACTATAGCCATATAAGTCAAATTAGAGTTAAATGATAGAGGGTCACCCAAGGAACATTTCTACAAAATTATTTGAAAATCGTCCAGACATTTTTGGAGAAGAAGATTTTTTAAGTTTTCACCTTAGTCATATAAGTCAAAATAGCCCCGCCCCCCTGGCGGCCATGTTTTTTGACCAATCAACACAGCTTCAAGGAATCTGATAGAGGGTCACCCAAGGAACATTTCTAAAAAATGATTTTAAAATCTGTCAACCAGTTTGGCAGAAGAAGAATTTTGAAGTTTTTTTCATTTCGTTGCCATGGAAACCAGAATTCTGCATGGATCCCAAAAATTTGAAGGAATTCTGGTGAGGCCATTGGGAGGATGCTTTCTGTGAAGTTTCAGCCCAATTGACCCACTGGTTACTGAGGAGAAAAAGTTGCCGGACAAAAGGCGATCACAATAACTCGCCTTGAGCAAAGCTCAGGTGAGCTAAAAATTCAAACCCAGAAAGGGCACTTTTAGATGCGCTTTCCAAACTTACACTTACTGATGAACACCTATTAAAAATCTGCAGCAATATTGAAAACCTTTTAGAATTACAGTTAATATACTAACAGGTTAAGAAAACATTGTGGCAAAAGGAGAAATGAGCAATTTATTCTTTTCCACAATGTTTTCAAAAGTCTTCTTCAGGTGACTGTCTAGCTTGTATTTTAAACTTATTTAGTGTTAAGCTGGAGTGAATTATTGTAATTTTCTCTTTAAACTAAATTTAAACATAAGTAAAGAGGGAAGAGAAAAAGTCATCTAATTGACTGTGGTTTCAGAGGAAAATGAAGCATTTCCACTATGTGACAGGTGATATACCTGGACAGTCTAAAATGTTTAAAAATTCAAGTAGGCTTGTATATTTATGATGTGGGGGATTCTCTTCTTTTTTTTAGACCAAAAAACGTTTTGAGTGTCTTGTAAATTATGGCCTTTTCATTTTCGCTGCTGGCCTTTATCACAACTTGTTCAAAGTTTGGCAGCAGATTTGCACAAATCACAGAGGCCTTATGGTTTTTGCTGTCTGCGTGCCTCTTTAATGTACTGGTCCGAAAATAGGAAGTCCCGTCTGTCAATGCATTTTTTATATGTTGTGTGCACAAATTGTAGCCGTTTTTCTGCATTGAAATATGCTCAGCCAGAAATTTTGAAACGCTCTAGACGATTTGACAGGCAAATCAGGTACAGTACTTATTGAGGAGTTGGGCATTTGTTCTTAATCGGCTGAATTTTGATTATTTTTTCCGTTTTAATGCTTGTCGACGCGTTATCTTTCCGAAAAAAAAAAGCGATTGTCGAAAATGTTTTCGTTCCGACATTTTGAAAGGGTTTAATCCGGGTTCTTAAAAGAGGCCCTACGATTGGCTGATATTTAATGAGCCAGCCAATGAAATCAAGTTTTACATCAATGATCATTAGACGCTTTACATGTAGTATACTTTAATGCATTGTAACTGCTATGAAGCGCGTACGTAACTCGACAAAACGCTTTTTGTTTATTATGAATCAAAATGCGTCTACTGCACATGATATTTTTCAGTTGGCTTCGCGGAGATTAACTTTAGCGATGTCATATTTCCGATGCCCGACGCCAATCTGATTCTGAATCTCTGCAGTCAATATAAATGAGCAGATACGGACAGAGGCAAAAAAGAAAATGATGCCCCCCTTTAGAAGCGAAATTGGACTTTTCACCACCCCCTACAGTAGCAAATTAAGAAAAAGACCTTCCCCCTACAGAATTTTTTTATTTTGCCGTCCTGGGGTGGGACATATGTTCAACTGGAATAGCCCTTAGCTGTAACATCCTTTAAGCAGTTGGTTGAAGATAAACCAAAAACATTTTCTTTTATATTTTTTTTTGTATTAAACAGTCACCTGTCTTAAGCAGCCAAAGTTTGACTCTCCCCAAGGTGGTTGCTTAGGACAAGTTTAAGTGTATAAATATTCAAAACACGATAGCTAGACCATTATTGAATTCTGGAATAACACAAGTGTTACTAAGGTCACTAACCAGCAACGTTATCAAGTCATAGTAGTTTACAGATGGAGGGACATCTGAGAAGTGACGCCTAAAAGTTGCCTTTTCCAACACAAGAGACAAAAAGGAGTCACAACTTAAAACGTGTAAAACCTAAATCTATAGTTTTTGGATTTTGTGCTTCCTCTAGTTGGCGATCGTGAAATGGCTTCAGCTTAAGTGCTCAGGTAGAATTATAAGAAAATGCTCATGATTTGATTCCCTCCAAGAAAGAACCAACTGAGCAGTAGGAATTATTTAATAACAAGTGTGTTCCAAGATGGCAGCAGTTAGCAAGTAGGTGAAGGGTGACACAGGATACAGATAATTGAACCCTTTTGTATCTTTCTGCCAAGGAAGGTGAAACAAACAAGAGCACCGCATGCGAACACCACTGCTAGTCTGATTTTTTCTAAGTTGATAAAGGGGCATTTACTGAATAATTATTAAAGCCAGAGTTATGTGACTTGGTATAGACATACTTAGAACATCTGAACTATGTTTCATTTTAAAACATTGAATGGTTTTTTTGGTTATGAGCAAGGTTCAAGTTTTGTGACGCCGCCAAGGGAGTCATAATTCTCAGACATTTTTTCTTCGAAAATAAGACAAGCTGAAAATAGCAAGATAAGAAGAAATTTCTATTTTTTCCATCGAACGTCTTTAAAATTATCCTTTATTTTGCCCAAATTTTTATCTACAGATGATATCTCTCTTAACCATTTCCAAATTGCAGACGATATTTGAAAGTATTATAAATGGCAAATGTAGAACTTGCATATAATGAGCAATTTATTCTTTACTACGATGTTTTTAACTCTATCCAATAGTTATACTATCATTTATAGTGACTTTCCATTGTTTTGGGTAAACATTTTCAAAGTCATCTGTTCCAGTTTTATTGTATGTGTGATGAATATAATAAACAAAATACAGGTAACACTGATTATTGACTTAACCTACCCTGTTATATGTCTTCATATCTGTGGAGCTGATGACATTAACAAGACTCTCTGACATGGGCCAAAACATCAGCTGAAAATACAAAACATACACATTTCTTACAATTAGAAAACCCTAGAGGCCCAAGAGGGCCAGTATCGCTCCACTGCAATTAGGCAAAAATTAAAATCTCCAAACAGCACCGCCACCTAGTGGCCATGTTTTTTGACCAATCACAATGGCTTGAAGGAATCTCGTAGAGTGTCACCCAAGGATCATTTCTGCAAAATTATTTGTGAACATAATGTATTTAATCATTTTTCACATTTTAAAGCAGACAAATTTTGAAAACATTGTGGTAATGAGCACTTTCTCCTATTGTCAGTGTTTTCCACTCACTTGTCATGTATGAATGTGAATATGCGGCAAATCACGAAGAGTGTTAAACTCACGATATACGCCCATAAAGGGGCTGTAATTCCAGACTTTCTGTAGCTATCTGGCTGGATATAGAAATTGGACGAAATATTGTTATTAATGAACATATCAACAATGAGACCACATTGGTGAAAACTGGGAAAGAGCTGTTCAAGTAAGAGAACAAACTTAGCAAATTAAGGGGGTCCCCAATGGTTTAACCCTTTCCCTCATACGACAATTCTGCAGCAGACGACTTTGAACATATTTTATCAAAAAAAAGAAAATCTCTATAATTGAATGGATAACCTATGACTATAAGTGGAAAACATTGTGACAAAAGGAGAAATTGCTTGTTTTGAGCAATTTCTTCTGTTGTCACTATGTTTTCAAAAAGCCATCTGCTGCAGGTGTCAGAAAGCATCTATATGAGGGAAAGGGTTAAGAGATGTTGATTGAGGCTAAAGTCAGACCATACATAGATAGAGTGATCCCTTGGGCCTTTGGGGATTTTAAAAAGATGCTTTATACATACCCCAATTTTTTCCAGCAAAGAGCAGAAAAAGGCCACAGAGCAATGTCCAGTTTTTTGCTGCAGCATGTCCATCACACCAGACTCTACTAGACTGACCATTTTATCCTGGGATATCTGAGGCTTCTGTAAATAAAAATAATATTACCATAATTATAAGTAAAATTCCAAGCCGTACAAATATCTAAACATCTTATGAAGACAACAACATGGAAACAAAACACATAATGTTACTGAGTGTTTAGAGGAACAAAAACACATGATGTTACTGAGTGTTTAGAGGAACAAAAACACATGATGTTACTGGTTGTTTAGAGGAACAAAAACACATGATGTTACTGAGTGTTTAGAGGAACAAAAACACATGATGTTACCGAGTGTTTAGAGGAACAAAAACACATGTTACTGAGTGTTAAGAGGAACACAAACACATTATGTTACTGAGTGTTTAGAGGAACAAAAACACATGATGTTACCGGTGTTTAGGAACAAAAACACATGTTACTGAGTGTAAAGAGGAACAAAAACACATGTTACTGAGTGTTTAGAGGAACAAAAACACATGATGTTACTGAGTGTTTAGAGGAACAAAAACACATGTTACTGAGTGTTTAGAGGAACAAAAACACATGATGTTACTAAGTGTTTAGAGGAACAAAAACACATGATGTTACTGAGTGTTCAAAGGAACACATTTATGCGACTGGCAATAATCAATAACTATAAACACATAATGTGACTGAGTGTTTAGAGGAACAAAAACACATGATGTTACTGAGTGTTTAGAGGAACAAAAACACATGATGTTACTGGTTGTTTAGAGGAACAAAAACACATGATGTTACTGAGTGTTTAGAGGAACAAAAACACATGATGTTACTGAGTGTTAAGAGGAACACAAACACATTATGTTACTGAGTGTTAAGAGGAACACAAACACATTATGTTACTGAGTGTTTAGAGGAACAAAAACACATGATGTTACCGGGTGTTTAGGAACAAAAACACATGTTACTGAGTGTAAAGAGGAACAAAAACACATGTTACTGAGTGTTTAGAGGAACAAAAACACATGATGTTACTGAGTGTTTAGAGGAACAAAAACACATGTTACTGAGTGTTTAGAGGAACAAAAACACATGATGTTACTGAGTGTTTAGAGGAACAAAAACACATGATGTTACTGAGTGTTCAAAGGAACACATTTATGCGACTGGCAATAATCAATAACTATAACCCAAATCAAAGCATGACAGACAGACAATGGAGAAGGGATCTAGAAGTATTCAGTTTGCTAATCCCAATGTCCTTCTATTTAACCCTCATCCACATACAGACGCCTCTGCAGCAGACTACTCTTGAAAACATTGTGGCATTGTGGCAAAAGGAGAATTTGTCCATGAGCAATTTCTCCCTTTGCCACAATGTTTTCAACTCTATTCTATTGTAATCCTTTCATTTACAAAGATTTTTAGTATTTTTCCAAGTATATTTCCAAGATGTTTTCAGTCATCTGCCCAATCTGCTGCAGATTTTTTATATGTGGGAAAGGTTTAAAACCTCCCATGGATGGGTGACCCTTTACTTTGCCGCTCATTGTTTCACTCATGCCAAACAGGCACCGGAATGGTTATGCAACCGTACCTTTGTACTATCCGACTTTCCTGGCTTTCTGTGTTTAGATCTGGTTTTTGCAGGTGAAGGTTCAGTCTGCCCCTGTAAGTTCAGTAGCATACGGACCACCATAACACATCCCTTCACAACCTCTGTCAACATTGAGTCTGTGGTCACTGAAAGTTGTTACAGACGCTGTATTTATTTTATAAACAAACTGATAACAAAAATGCCACAAGAGAACGCCAATGCTCATCTACCTTTTCTAAGTCTAAAAAGGGGCATTTCTGAATAATTTATTAAAGTCAGAGATATGGGACTTAGTATAGACATGTGTTTTAAAGTGACCAAGAAATATCAATAGGTTGTATTTCATGTTTTGTATCAAGAGTCAATGTGAAATAATTATAAATCATCGCCGACAAAACATTTCCCTGATACAGAACGTTTTTATTATCTCTCTGCCAAGGCAATGTGCAACCACATTAAAGGTTTTTTTCCCGTTTCTGTTTTGTCCATCCATTGTTCAATTATTATTATTATTATTATTGATTGGGGTTAAACGCCATTTTCAACAATTTATCCATTGTTCAAAATGAAACTCTAAATAAAAGGTGTTTTGCACATTTTAAAATCCTTTTTTGACCCTCTTACCCTATGTTGTGGACCAAATCCTACCATATATCAGCGGCCTTATTTAAAAACATATGGAAAATCTCTAAATATGAAAGCATATTTGTAATATTGAGTTGAACACAAAGTGGAGGAAGGAGAAAATAATCATTATGTCATTTTTCCAAAATGTTGCAGATAAATCAAAATGTATCTGCAAGTGGGAAATGGATCAAAAGAAAGAGATACAAATCAAATAATTATTGGGAATCTTACCTTTTCGGGACAGTTTCATTAAATTACTAAATAATTCAAGAAGTTCATCTGTGTCAACTGCGCCATCTGGAGTCATCTGGAATAAATGACAAACAAATACAATCACAGTGACAGGTATTCAGATCTTTGGTGCGCCCACGCCATCCAGCATGATTTAAAAATATGACCTCTATGGGTCAAAGGGCATAGGAGTCAAAGGACACGCAATTTTTCACATTCCAAATATGAACAGTAGATAGTTTCCATGATTATTCACCTATCAAATTTGAAAGAATATGTGAATCCTATTCAAATTGGATGATGTCAATTATGGATGTGCCTTGCTAGTGTGAATTCCCCATAAATTAAGGTTTTGCGCAGTCACCTTGAAAATCAAGTAAACCCAGTTCCCGTAAATAGACACATGTTGGAGGTACCCGCACGGAAAAGGTTAACCATTATCCACATCTTTTTTACAGCAGACGACGACTTTGAAAATATCTAGGAAAATAGTTAAAAACATTTCTATAAATGAAAGTTTAATTATTGGATCGAGTTCAAAAGATTGTTGCAAAAGATTTTGTTTCTTTAGCCACAATTTTCAAAAGTCGTCTACTGAAGAGGCATCAGAATGCATCTGTATGTGAGACAGGGTTTGATTGAAGTAGCCATCTGTAAATTTAATAATCTGAGTCTGTACCTCCAAACAATATAAACAATATTTTGAAAGATTACAACTTTAAACACATACCTTCTTTGTTTTATAAATGAGATCAAAGATAGTCTTTGCTTTGTTCCCCAGTTCTTGTTCCTTGTCTAAACGATGACCTCCCTCCATCCTGTCTAACAATGGCACTATCATATCCTGGTGATATATATTGGGTTACATGAGATGTACAGAGATATAATATGAGATGTACAGAAATAAAACATGAGTTGTACCAAGATATGACACAAGTTGTACAGAGATATAACACAAGTTGTACAGAGATATGACACAAGTTGTACTGAGATATAACAGAGATATGGCACGAGTTGTACAGAGATATAACACGAGTTGTACTGAGATATAACACGAGTTGTACTGAGATATAACACGAGTTGTACAGAGATATGACACGAGTTGTACTGAGATATAACAGGAGTTGTACTGAGATATAACACGAGTTGTATTGAGATATAACACGAGTTGTATCGAGATATAACACGAGTTGTACCGATATAACATGAGTTGTACTGAGATATAGCACAAGTTGTACTGAGATATAGCACGAGTTGTACTGAGATATAATACAAGTTGTACCGGGATATATGAATGAGCTATTTTGCAGCTTTGATATGATTAATACAGAATATTACTTTAGCAAAGCAATTATGTTGTCTTTCCACAGAAACCCAGTATAAAATCCTATAAATTTCATCGCACACTTTCAAGCTTGATAAATTCTTTTGCAAATAATTTGTCAAAATAAATATAATTTCATTAAATTGTAATTAAGAGATATTGAACTTGAATATTTTCAATTCTTTAACAAAATAAAACATCCAATTTCCACGATGTTACTTTCTTTACCTTCCTTCCATGTTTTCAAGGCAGATAATTCAACAATCTCATAAATGTAAATATTTAACCCTTCCTGCTTATAGCAAAATCTGCAGCAGATGACATTGAAAACATACAGGCAAAAATAAACAGTATCTCTATAAAAGAGAGTATGATCATTAGATAGGGTTGAAAACATTGTGGCAAATGTTACAACTATTCATTATAAGCAATTTCACTTTTTGCCACAATGTTTTCAAAAGTAGTCTGCAGCAGGTGACAGAATGCGGCTGTATGAAGGGTATACAAAAGGGTATAACCCTTTCCCTCATATAGACGCTTTCTGACGCCACTGCAGCAGACAGCTTTTTAAAAACATAGTGACAAAAGAAGAAATTGCTCAAACATTGAAGCAAATGTTACAACTATTCATTATAAGCAATTTCTCCTTTTGCCACAATAGGTTATCCAGTCAATTATAGAGATTTTCTATTTTTTGACAAAATATGTTCAAAGTCGTCTGCTGCAGAACTGTAGTATGAGGGAAAGGGTATAAACTGGGACTGACCTTCATCAATACAACACTTGGGTTATTCTTCACAATCACTTCTAACAAGTCGAAGGATCTGAAAATATTTTAATGCAAATCTACATAAAAAATCCATTCATGTATCTGTTTTAAACGGCAACTTATTAATGAAATCAAGACAATCGAACGCCATCGCTCGCCTGCTTTTTTCCAAGTAAAAAAAAGAGGCATAAATAATTATTAAATTAAAGCCAGAGTTATGTGACTAGGTATTGTTTCTAGGAACACAAGTACCAAGTTCCATTAGAAAATGTAGGACGGTTTTTGAGATATGGGGTAAGGTTAAAGTTTTGGAACGACGACGACGTCAAGGGTATCATAATACCCCGACTTTTATTCTTCGAAAAACTGACAAGAAATGCAAAACCAGGTTTAAATGGTAACGTACCATAACACAGGTGATCTCCCATTGACCACCAAAAACATGCTATGGCTTCAATTCAATCTAATGAAAGTTTTTATGAAATATCATAAGAATTTGTCAAGTTTAAAGAAAGTTATTGACCAGATTCACTGGCACTCCTCTATAACACTGTACTTGGGAGCCATGGTCTCGCACAGTGCTATAAGCGGAGTTAAATTGATATCGCTGTACCAAAAATCATTACACCACCCACCCACCTATAATGCCACTAATTCAATTTGCTAAAACAAGCTTGCGAGATATTTTTGGACCGAATAATACGCATTTCTAATCGTCTTTCTTTTACAGGGTTATTTTTTTGACAATTCGCGGTAATTGCAGTGAACTTTCGAGATTTACCGAGTGGCTGGGAGTATACTTATAGTTTTGCAATATTTGCGGAAGTTTACAATCGATAAATGTCTCGTGCGCATGCCTATTTAACGGCCCCAATATTGATGACGTTTACTGCATACATTTGAGCTAAATAGTTTTAATTTACATATCTATTGCAAATACGATTGGCTGGAAAAGTCACTTGTATATTTTGGGTTCCCAAGTTGTATCACTACAAAATATCGCAAATACGATTGGCTGGAATAGTCACGTGTATATTGTGGGTTTTTCCCAAGTTGTATTCACTACGGAGAAGAAGAAATGAGAAAGTAATGGATGACATACAGACAAAATTTTGCGAAATTTGTTTGTTACATTATGAAGTTTGAAATTGAGCTTGTTCGTTTGTCACACCATGACAGCCACGGTCGATTAAAGTTGTATCAGTTTGTAAGGTGACTGAACACAATAAGCGTAATGCCCAAACAATAATTACACCCGATATCGATATTTTATCTGTCTATTGTTATGATTAACATGATACTGCAGTCGCTCGATAACGCTATATCTACTTTTTACCTGTCTATTGTTGTAATGTTGAACAAAGCGTTATGCAAACATGTGGATTAACTGCAGCGGAGATCTATTACTCGGATCGTATTTTGGTGTTTCAAACGTTAGGTTTTTGAAAAAATTATAATTCTATTCCCAAATATTTCATGCAATAAATTTTGGGAGCCAAGCAAGACCAGTGCTATAACCGTTAAACGGGATCCGCTTTAAAACGCAGAGTTTTATAGAGGAGTGCCAGTGTATATAGTTTGACAAACATCCCGGTTCTATTAACCCTTTCCCTCATATGACAATTCTGCAGCAACGACTTTGAACGTATTTTGTCAAAACATAGAAAATCTCCATAATTGAATGGATAACCTATGACAAAAAGTGGAAAACATTGTGGCAAAAGGAGAAATTGCACGTTTTGTGCAATTTCTTCTTTTGTCACTGTTTTCAAACAGCCGTCTGCTGCAGAGGCGTCAGAAAGCGTCTATATGAGGGAAAGGGTTAACAAGGTTTTAACTCTGTTGGAAATCAGGTTAAAGAGATACTGGATCAGTTGCCTATATAACTTGCAGACACATTAAGAGAACTGGATCCTTTCCAAAACTGATCTGCTGCAACTGTCATCTATTATACCATGAGAAGTTTTATCCATTCACAGAAAATCTATGTCAGACTCAAGTGCAAAGTTGAATCCACCAGAAGAATAGTGTTTCTGAATGGTTACATTGAATTGATAGTTCAAAAGGATTTGTCAAATGATTACCGCACAATATCTCTCTTAATAGCCAACCAAACCTTACGTTGTGGGATTCAAAAGAATCGTCTCCTTGAGTCGATTCTTTCGAGTACCCACAACATCGGGTTAGAGGGTCAAATAAGGATTTCCTATAACATGCAAAATATCATCTAGAGATATAAGTGGTTTTTTTTACCTATTTTTGAACAGCAACAATTGCTTTTTTCTTTCTTTATCCAATTTCCTGTTCTTTGTTTTATTCATAGCTTTAAAAGCCTCAGCTAATTTCTGGTCCAGTTGGAACATCTCTTTGTCTGAAAAGTCTTTTATATCCTAGAAATATAATATAATTTTTATGTTAATTTCAATGTTTAACAAATCTTCCTATCTGTCCATTCCTAGTTTTATTTCAAAATTACAATTTCTATGAAATCAGAGATAAACCTAAGCCAGCCAAAAAGAACACTCTATTTAACCTCGACCTGGTCCCAAATCTTCAATGTGGCAAACGGAGAAAAAGCTGATCATGAACAATTTCTCCTTTTACCACAATGGTTTTAAAAGACATCTGCAAATGGGAAAGGATTAAAATGAAAGTCTAATCCTTGGATAGTGTTCAAAATATTGTGGCAAAAGGAAACATGCTCTTTATGAGTAATGCCACTTTTTGCCACAAAATTTACAGAAGTCTTCTGCTACTGATGCGTCTTTAACCCTTTCCCTCATATAGACGCTTTCTGACGCCTCTGCAGCAGACAGCTTTTTGAAAACATAGTGACAAAAGAAGAAATTGCTCAAAACGAGCAATTTCTCCTTTTGCCACAATGTTTTCCACTCATAGTCATAGGTTATCCATTCAATTATAGAGATTTTCTATTTTTTGACAAAATACGTTCAAAGTCGTCTGCTGCAGAATTGTTGTATGAGGGAAAGGGTTAAGTGGTAGAGGGATAAAAGGTGAAACAATTACATCAGAGCTATCGTCACTGTCAGCAGCAGCATCGCCTAGAGCATCTTTTATTTGTTTCTTAACATCATCAGGGACATCAATGCCGGGTTCTTCTTCCACTCCAGAATCGTCATCCTCCTCCTCCTCATCATCACTTTCATCGTCATCACTGCTACTACTATCATCTTTATCAAGATCAGCTTCACTTTTGTCATCATCATCATCATCGTCGTCATCATTATTAGAATTCTCATCTTCACTGTTGTTGTTCTTCTCCTCCTCATCTTTCATTTCTTCTTCTTCATCTTCTTCAACACCTACCATACCTTCTTCATCATCAAGTGACTTCTGTTGTAAAGCCTGTAGTAAGAAACATTCAACTCTTAGGTTCTAAAAAGAACACTTCTTAACCCTTTCCCACATACAGATGCATTTTGACGCCATTTGAAAACAGTGTGGCTAGTGGAGAAATCGTTCATGATGATCAATTTCTCCTTTTGCCACAATGTTTTCAACTCTATCCAATGACCATACTTTCATTTGTAGAGATTTCCCACATTATGCCTTAATGTTTTCAAAGACGTCTGCTTCAGCCTTGCTGTATGTAGGATAGGGTCAAGTGTTCAAATTATATGATGCAATGTCGTTTTCAATCATCATATAAATAATTTAAAGTATAATTTTGTTAAAATGGAAACAAATTTGTTTTATTTGCAGAATGTTTTTTTCTAGACGTTTTCTGCAGCTGTGTCCTAGAAATTGTCTATCTGAGGTAAAACGTAAACTCACATCGAGGATAAGTTGCAGGGCATCTGTGGTAACAAAATTAGCGAGATAGGCCATGGCGGTTTTAGCAATGTTCCTGGAGAGGAGGGAACCCTTAAACATCAGTGACAGTAACAGTTCCGTGATCACCTCTATCCACTCTGGTTCTTCATCTGAAATAATACACATGTTTCACAAAACCCTTTCCCACATAACAGCAAATCTGCAGCAGATGACTTCAGAATCATCTTGACAAAAACACAGAAAGTCTCGTTTAATGAAGGTGTAATTACTGAAAAAAAAAAGAAAACATTGTGGCAAAAGGAGAAATTTCGAGCAATTTCTACTTTTGTCACAATGTTTTCAAAAGTCTTCTGCTGCAGAGTCGTCAGAAAGGGTTTATATGTGGGAAAGGGTAAGAGTGGTCTACTGCAGAGGCGTCAGAAAGGGTTAACCTGAGGACTAAATAAGGAGGAGTAAACTGGTCTTTCCCATGTCTCTTATGACTCAACTAAACCCTATGTTGTAGGTACTCAACAGTATTGATACACTGACAAGGATTCTTTGAGTACCCACAACACAAGGTTTGTGGGTCATATAAGGATTTAGGGATGTGAAATACTCTACTTATCTAGAGCTCTGCCTTTACCCTTTCACACCTACAGAAGCATTTGCAGCAGATGGCTTTTGACAACATTGCAAAAAAAAATTCAACTATTCAATAATTTCATTTTCATTTTAACATTTGAAGATCTTTTCAATATTGTCACCGAGATTCCGAGATGTGGGACGGGGTTAAATGCCATCTGCAGGGGACACGTCAAATCACAGTAACCAACATCAACTGTCCTATGTTTCAAAGTCGACTATTGCAGTTGTATTGTATGTGGGAAAGGGATTGATAACTGTTTTTCCAGTACAGAATCATAGTACATGTATATATAGAGATTCTAGTTAATATTCTGACTTCAGTGTCTCCTTCTCTTTTTGTGTGAAAAGAAAAAAACCTACCATCAGCAGCTTTTGACTTTCGTCTATTTGTTGTCTTTTTGTAGCATTCTTGAAGCTCCTGAAATT
The DNA here is from genome assembly GCA_031761405.1 of Serripes groenlandicus. Classification (NCBI taxonomy): domain Eukaryota; kingdom Metazoa; phylum Mollusca; class Bivalvia; order Cardiida; family Cardiidae; genus Serripes; species Serripes groenlandicus. Next base: position 63,634,584 of record JASEVX010000003.1, read on the forward strand.
ATTCATTGCTGTGTGTAATAATGACAAATACATATAACAGCAGTCAGAAAGAGAGTCTTAATTATTCTACAGACAAGACAGATTATCCATGGTGAAGCTTCTTTTCAAAGGTATAACCATTATTAGCTTTTAACCCTTTCCCACATATGGGCGCATCTGCAGCAGACGACTTTTGCCACAATGGTTTAAACTTTTTCAGTAATTTTACCTTCATTTCTAGAGATTTTCCATATCTCGAGTAGATGTTTTCAAAGTGGTCTGCTGCAGATCTTTTGTATGTGGAAAAGGGGCCAAGAGTTTGCGTTCATTTATGGTTTTTTCTTAGTTTCGTAATTCATTTCTAATGTTTGTTATGAAAAGCAAGCCAGTGTTAAAACCTAGAAGATTATATATTCCAATGATCACATATTCGAGATATCGCAAATTCGATGTGCATTCTTTCATCAAATACAAATCACATTCTGAATTGATAAAGAGTATTTCTTATCTAGTATCCCATGTTATTTATTTAAGACTTTTTTTAAATTCAGAAGTAATTTCAAATGGCCTTACCTGTAAGAAATCCACAGCCGAAGGATCACAAAACAACTGTAGACTACCATAGAGAAACATCAACTCAAATGCATGGTTTATCCCTAAACTCTCGGAGTCGGTGCGCTGAAATTACAATATATATGTTTAACCTTTTCCCACCTGCAGACGAATTTTTACGCAATAGCAGCAATGACTTTTGAAAACATTAATTTTTTTTCTTTCTTTGATACAATGTTTTCAACTTTATTTAACAATTAAGATATTGTTTATGGACATTTTTCAGGTTTTTGTCCCAATGTTATTTGTCAAAGTCTTCAGTTCAAAAAATGTTGTATGTGGGAAAGGGTTAAATGTCAGATATAAATATCAGTAAACACAAGAGATGCCATTGAACATCTGAAACACACTACTGGTATCCTGAGAAGGGGTCAAAGTAGATTTTTAACATTTTCCGGACGTCCAGATAATGAGAATACAGATCTTTTCCCCACAATAACTCTCTCAATGATGTTGGTATCCAAAAGAATCATCTCAATGAGACAACTCTTTTGAGTACCAACACCATTTGGTTATAGGGTCAAATAAAGATTTAAGAACTTGCAAAACGTCCCTTATCTAGCTCTGCTTTTCAGTTTATATTTCTATGTGAAACTACAAGTCATATAGGGTGTGAATGGGCTTGTGTGTTTGGAAAGACAAGAGGGCCATGATGGCCCTGGATCGCTCACCTTAATTATACAATGTACTGCAATGCAAAACACATCAAGACAATTATTCTGAATGCATCCTCCACAGTGTTAACAATATTTTCCTTCATTTGGCCTAGTGATCTATATTTTTTTACCTGACCCATATTCCTACATGGACTAGATATCATTAAGACAACATTCTGACAAAGTTTCAACTTGCTCAAAGTAAAAATGCGGCCTCCGGAGTTTGAACAATATTTTCCTTTATTGACCTAGTTTCTGATCCAATATGACCAATATTCGAACTTGACCTAGATATAATTCAGACAAACATTCTGACCAAATTTCAAGCTGCTGAAGCAAAAAATGTGGCATCCAAAGTGTTAACAAGATTTTCCTTCAATTTGGCCTAGTGATCTAGTTTTTGACCCGGCATGACCCATATTCGAACTTGGCCTAGATATCATTCAGCTCAACTTGAACAAATTTCAAGCCGCTGAAGAAAAACATGCGGCTTCTACAGAGTTAACAAGATTTTCCCTTAATTTGGCCTTGTGACCTAGTTTCTGATCCAATATGGCCCATATTTAAACTTGACCTAGATATCTTTAAGACAAACATTCTGACCAAATTTCAAGCTGCTGAAGCAAAAAATGCGGCATCCAAAGTGTTAACAAGATTTTCCTTCAATTTGACCTAGTGACCTAGTTTTTGACCCGGCATAACCCATATTCGAACTTGACCTAGATATTTTTAAGACAAACATTCTGACAAAATTTCAAACTGCTTAAGCAAATATTGCGGCCTCTGGAGTGTTAACAAGATTTTCCTTCAATTTGGCCTAGTGACCTACTTCTTGACCCGACGTGACCCATGTTCGAACTTGACCTACATATCATTAAGACAAACATTCTGATAAAGTTTCAACATGCTCAAGTTGAAAATGTGGCCTCCAGAGTGTTAACAAGATTTCGCTTCAATTTGACCTAGTGACCTCGTTTTTGACCTCATATGGCCCAGTTTCGAACTTGTCCAAGATTTTATGGAGATGAATGTTCTGATAAACTTTCATGAAGATTGGATGCAAAATGTAGCCTGTAGAGTGTTAACAAGCTCAAATGTTGACGACGCACGACGGACAAAATGTGATCCCAATAGCTCACCTTGCACTTCGTGCATAGGTGAGCTAAAAAAGGTAAGCCTTTTCCACATACACCAAATCTGAAGCAGACGACTTTGAAAACATCTATGCAAAAATAGGGAAAATCTCTATAAACTAGAATGGAGTGCTCCGTGGAGCATGCGTGTCACCTGCACCTACGCGTTGAAAGTATGACGAAAAAGTGTGACAGACAGACAGACACCGGACAAACAAAAAAGTAATCCCTAAGTTCCTACCATGCTACGCAGGGTGACACAATAAAAGTGTAATTATTTAAAAGAGTTGAAAACATTGTGGCAAATGGAGAAATTGCTCATCATGGCGTTCAAATGACAGTCACCATCTCCGCGGGGTGAATTTATTATTGCATAATACATGCGGCTCAATTTTCTTTGAAATATTTTAAAGCTTGGAAGTAATTCTTTGCAATGATATAGGATGTTCTACCTGTACGCTTAGAAAGTGTGGCAATTGAGGGTTGAAACTGGTTGATTTGCATGGAAACAAAGAAGGAATTTATTTGGTGTAACATAACCTCAAATACATCCCCTGTTGTTAGTCTCCAACACCACTCGGACCTCTAGCTAAGGGGCGTTTTACATGTTCTGAAACCCTTTTTTGACCCCTAAACTTATATTGTGTGTGCTCAAAAGTGAGACGATTCTTTTGAGTACCCCCAACATAGGTTTCATTGAGTGCTAACTGAGATATCGTGGAATCAAGACCTGTTTATTCTTCCCTATCTAGTCCTCTGCTCCGTGATACTTACCTTTCCCTGTAGAGTAGGTAAAAACTTGAACATCTGTGTCCACTGTTGTCTTGCCTGAAAAGAGCAAGGTAAATTTACTTTTTGTTATCTCCGCTTTCCCATGTACAACAAATCAGCAGCCGACGACTTTGAAAACATCTTGGTAAAAACAATTGAAAATCTCTATTTATAAGTGAAAACATAATTATTGAAAAGAGTTGAAAACATTGTGACAAATGGAATAATGGTTTCTTTTGAGCAATTTCTCCTTTTGCCACCATGTTTTAAAGTCGCCTGCTGCAGATGTGTCAGAATGCAGAGTTGGGAATATATTTTTAAAACAAGAGGCCCATGAGGGCCTATGCTCTACTGGCATTGATCTGGCTTGTTTCAAAAGGAACCAATATGTCATCAATATTCAAATACCATCTAAGTTTGGTGAAGATCAGATAGTAAATGGAAGCTCTATTGTGTTCACAAGCTGTATTATAGCAATTTTGACAATTTCAAGGGCCATTATCCAGCCGTTTTTTAGAAATGAACCAAACTCTCATGGATATCTAACTACTGTATAAGTTTGGTTGAGATACAATCAAAAGTGAAGACTGTATCGTGTTAACAAGCTCTCTTATAGCAATTTTGACCATTTCAAGGGCCATAATCCAGTCATGCATGGGATCTGGCTGGTTTTCGAAAGGAACTGAGCTCTCATGGATATCTAACTACTGTATAAGTTTGGTTGAGATACAATCAAAAGACTATCGTGTTAACAAGAAATTGTTTACGGACGGACAAATCGCCGCGACATAAGCCCTTCTGAACCTTTAAATTTATGTTTTATATTATTGCAATAAGTAACAACCTTCTATTTTAAACCCTTTTAGTAAATTTGTTGAGACCTTGACAAGAGGTAACGTGCATCTTACCTTCAGTGAGATGATTCTTTCCAGTACCCACAATGTAGGCTATGAAATGTTATTTTCACAATCAATAATTGGTTTATACCCTACAAACTATTTGTATAGGAAACAGATGTAACCATCAACCCTGGTTTGACCATTTAACCATTATCCCTATACCAGAGGACTAAACAGGTCCATTTAACCATTATCCCTATACCAGAGGACTAAACAGGTCCATTTAACCATTATCCCTATACCAGAGGACTAAACAGGTCCATTTAACCATTATCCCTATACCAGAGGACTAAACAGGTCCATTTAACCATTATCCCTGTACCAGAGGACTAAACAGGTCCATTTAACCATTATCCCTATACCAGAGGACTAAACAGGTCTATCTTCCATGATATCTGTACAGCAGCACTCATTAAAACCTATGAAAATCTCTATGAAAGTATGATCATTAAATAGGCCAGAAAACATAGTGACTTACTTCATCATTAAAATTCTTTGTTTCTAATTGTACACAGTCTGTTTTCTGTAACAATGTCTGGCCATACTGTACCAGCTCATTCAACACATCCAGGTGTTGGTTAGACTGGACGCTTCTTGAAACACCTGAAAGAATAACAAGTAACTGGAGGATTGCAAGCAATACCATAGTCCCCTACCGGTTTGCACTTTTGAGTCTGTTTCTGTTGTCATAGCAACCCAATGTTTAGGTATATCAAGACAATAAAGTATGAAAATAAAGAAAGGGAAATAACTCAAAAATTAGGGAAGCAAGAGTTATGGTTCATGTGCACTGCACTCCCCCTTGATACGATGTATTCATGTGTGAAATTTCATAGCCATAGCTAGTATAGTTATGGAGATATGCTCCGGACAAAAATCAAGTATGAAAATAAAGAAAGGGAAATAACTCAAAAATTAGGCAAGCAAGAGTTATGGTTCATGTCCACTGCACTCCCCCTTGATACGATGTATTCATGTGTGAAATTTCATAGCCATAGCTAGTATAGTTATGGAGATATGCTCCGGACAAAAATCAAGTATGAAAATAAAGAAAGGGAAATAACTCAAAAATTAGGCAAGCAAGAGTTATGGTTCATGTCCACTGCACTCCCCCTTGATGAGATGCATCCATGTGTGAAATTTCATAACCATAGCTAGTACAGTTTTGGAGATATGCTCCGGACAAAAATCAAGTATGAAAATAAAGAAAGGGAAATAACTCAAAAATTAGGGAAGCAAGAGTTATGGTTCATATGCACTGCACTCCGCATTGATGAGATGTATCCACATATGGAATTTCATAGCCATAGCTAGTACAGTTTTGGAGATATGCTCCGGACAAAAATTTGCCGGACTGACTGACTGACTGACAGATGGACTGACTGACGGACTGACGGACGGAGTGCAAACCTAAGAGTCCCCTTCGGCACGCCGGTAGGGGACTAAAAAGACATAGATTGATAAAGCCTTGGAGAATGATTAGTGTAAATCAATATCAACTGTGCATATACTGATCAAGATCTACACCATCAACAAATAGTAAGAATCTTTCAAGAGGACAATTTTGAAAACTTTAAGACAAATATTTGAAAAATCTCTCCCAATGAAAGTAGAATTATTGACAAGAGGGCCATGATGGCCCTGAATCACCTGATTTTTTTCCCCCCCACTTTAGCCATATAAGCTCCGCCCCCTGGCGGCAATAGTTTTCGACAAATCTACATGGCTTGAAATTATGTGATAAAGGATCACCTAGGAATATTTCTACAAAATTATTTGAAAATCGGCCTGATGCTTTCGGAGGAGAAGATTTTTTAAGTTTTCACTATAGCCATATTAGGCAAAATAGTCCAGCACTATAGGGGCCATGTTTTTCGACCAATCAACATGGCTTGAAGGAATCTGATAGTGGGTCACTTAAGAAACATTTCTGCAAAATTATTTAAAAATCGGCCCGACACTTTTGTTGGAGAAGATTTTTTAAGTTTTCACTATAGCCATATAAGGCAAAATAGCCCCGCCCTCTGGTGGCCACGTTTTTCGACCAATCAACATGGCTGGAAGGAATCAGAGGGTCATCCAAGGAACATTTCTACAAAATTATTTGCAAATCTGCCATCCAGTTTGGGAGAAGAAGAATTTTAAAAATGTTGTCGTTTAGTTGCCATGATTTGAAGGAATTTTGGTGAGATCATTGAGAGGATGCTTTCTGTGAAGTTTCGTCCAAACTGACCCACTGGTTACTGAGGAGAAGATGTTGACGGACAAAAGGCGATCACAGATCACAATAACTCACCTTCAGCTAAAAAGCGTTGAAAACAGTGACAAAAGGAAAAGTTGTTCATTATGAGCCATAATGCTTTCAAATATCAACTCACGAGATGTGTCAAAATGCATCTGTATGTGGGAAAGGATTAATCCTTTCCACATACAACAAATATGCAGCAGTCGATTTTGAAAAGATTTAGTCAAAATACGGACACTCTCTATAAAATGAAAAAACGATTATTGAATAAAGTTGAAAACATAATCAGTAATTTAGTTTTTTGCCACAATATTTTCAAAAGTCGTCTTCTAGAGAGGCATCAGAAAGAGTCTGTATGAGGGAAAGGATTAACTAAACGGGGAATACCTCTTTTGTTGTGAGACAGGAGTCTAGTTACTGCCTTAAAGAAATGTTGACTTGAACTTGCTCTCACATGGTCCGAATGCTGCTCTTGAAGGGTTCCACACTGTTGAACATAAAGAAATGACAAAGAGTTTACAAAAGTCGTATTTCTGAACCCTTTCTCTCATATAGATGCTTTCTGACGACTCTGCAGCAGATGGCTTTTAGAAAACAGTGACAAAAGAAATTGGTCAAAACTAGCAATTTTTCCTTTTGCCACAATATTTTCTACTTTTGGTCATGGGTTATCCATTTAATTGTAGAGATTTTCTATTTATGACAAAATATGTTCAAAGTTGTCTGCTGCAGAATTGTCGTATGAGGGAAAAGGTAAAAGAAATAGTATCATGTATTACTTGAACTGTATCACTGAGCAAACAAATGGAGTAATCATAACATAAAAGTATCTTTAAAAATGGTAACAAAACTGGGTCAGATATTCAAACAAGCTTCACCACAAGCTCCACAGAAGAAAGAGCTGTTCAAGTCTTTGGTATGAGACAATGATGGAACAACTTTTATTATATACCTGTACATTTTCTGATGCAAATACATGCAGCGTGTCATGCGCAGTTCAGACACAACAGATTAAAATTCCGTATTCCACCTAGTGGAAATATGACGTCAGACAGTGCGCAGACTATTTTCAGCGAGGTTTCCGTTTTGTATCTGCACTATGTAGTAAAATATGCAGACAACCAGTACTATTTAAGAAAATCGTTTTTATTTTATGTATCGAAAACCCAGCGTCAAATAAAATTGCAAATAAAGATTGTGTTGCCAATTTTTCTACAAAACAATGCAAATTTAATATGATGATGTTATTGGGCGGGACCCGTTTATTAGAATACTTTCTAGGGGCGTGGCCTAAGTATTGTAGTAAATATTCCTCCGGCATTGATCTTTTCAAATTTCATAATTAAAAAATACAAATACATTTAATCTGTGTATTTTTTTCTTTTTTTGCTCTTCACAGATTGTAGGTATATAATAACAAGAGGCCCAAGAGGGCCTGTATCACTCCATGGCCATTATGCAAAAATTAAATCTCCAAACAGCCCCGCCTCCTGATGGCCATGTTTTTGACCAATCAACATGGCTTGAAGGAATCTGATAGAGGGTCCGGTCCCCCTAGGAACATCTCTACAAAATTATTTGAAAATCAGCCCAAAACTTTCAGAGGAAAAGATTTTTTAAGAGTTCACTTTATAGCGACCCGCACCCTGATGGCCATAGTTTTCGACCAATCAACATGGCTTGAAGGAATCTGATAGAGGGTCACCCTAGGAACATTTCTACAAAATTATTTGATAATCAGCCTGACACGTTCCGAGGAGAATTTTTTTTTGAGTTTTCACTATATCCATATAATGCAAAATAGCCCTGCCCTCTGGCGGCCATGTTTTTCGACCAATCATCATGGCTTAAAGGAATCTGAAAGAGTCTGATAGAGGGTTTCCCAAGGAACATTTCTACAAAATTATTTGAAAATTGGCCGAACACTTTTGGAGGCAAAGATTTAGCCATATAAGGCAAAATATCCCCGTCCTTTGGCGGCCATGTTTTTCGACCAATCAACATGGCTTGAAGGAATCTGAAAGAGGGTCACCCAAGGAACATTTTTACAAAATTATTTGAAAATCAGCCTGACGCATTCGGAGGAGAAGATTTTTAAAGTTTTCACTATTTTTTTCTTTCGGTTGCCATTGATGGAAACAAGAATTTTGCATGGATCCAAATAACTTAGGAGAGGACATTGAGAGGATGCTACCTATGAAGTTTCATCCCAATTGGCCAAGTGGTTAGGGAGGAGAAGTCTTTTGAAGCAAAAAGTTAACGCTCGCACGACAGACTTCGCCATGACATAAGCTCGAAAAAACTAGAATTGAGTGCTCCGCGGAGCTGGTGTGTCACCTGCACCTGCTCATTGAAAGTGTGACGAAAAGACGCCAGACAAAAAACAAGAGGCCCAAGAGGGCCAGTATCGCTCCACGGCCATAAGGCAAAAATAAAATCTCCAAACAGCCCTGCCCCCTGGTGGCTATTTTTTTACCAACCACCATGGCTTAAAGGAATCTTGTAGAGTGTCACTTAAGGAACATTTCTACAAAATTATTTGAAAATCGGCCCGACACTTTCGGAGGAGAAGATTTTTTAAGTTTTCACTATAGCCATATAAGGCGAAATAGCCCCGCCCCCCTGGTGGCCATGTTTTTCGACCAATCAACATGGCTTGAAGGAATCTGATAGAGGGTCACCCAATGAACATTTCTACAAAATTATTTGAAAATCGGCTGAACACTTTCGGAGAAGAAGATTTTTTAAGTTTTCACTATGGTCATATTAGGCAAAATAGCCCCGCCCTCTGGCGGCCATGTTTTTCGACCAATCAACATGGCTTGAAGGAATCTGATAGAGGGTCACCCAATGAACATTTCTACAAAATTATTTGAAAATCGGCCCGACACTTTCGGAGGAGAAGATTTTTTAAGTTTTCACTATAGCCATATAAGGCGAAATAGCCCCGCCCCCCTGGTGGCCATGTTTTTCGACCAATCAACATGGCTTGAAGGAATCTGATAGAGGGTAAGCCTAGGAACATTTCTACAAAATTATTTGAATATCAGCCAAACACTTTCGGAGGAGAAGATTTTTTAAGTTTTCACTATGGTCATATAAGGCAAAATAGCCCCGTACCTCTGGCTGCCATGTTTTTCGACAAATCAACATGGCTTGAAGGAATCTGATAGAGGGTCACCCAATGAACATTTCTACAAAATTATTTGAAAATCGGCTGAACACTTTCGGAGAAGAAGATTTTTTAAGTTTTCACTATGGTCATATTAGGCAAAATAGCCCCGCCCTCTGGCGGCCATGTTTTTCGACCAATCAACATGGCTTGAAGGAATCTGATAGAGGGTCACCCAATGAACATTTCTACAAAATTATTTGAAAATCGGCTGAACACTTTTGGAGAAGAAGATTTTTTAAGTTTTCACTATTGCAATATAAGGCAAAATAGCCCCGTACCTCTGGCTGCCATGTTTTTCGACAAATCAACATGGCTTGAAGGAATCTGATAGAGGGTCACCCAATGAACATTTCTACAAAATTATTTGAAAATCGGCTGAACACTTTCGGAGAAGAAGATTTTTTAAGTTTTCACTATGGTCATATTAGGCAAAATAGTTTTTAAACCAATCGACATTTCTTGAAGGAATCTAATAAAGAGTCACCCAAGGAACATTTCTACAAAATTATTTGAAAATCGGCCTGACACTTTTGGAGAAGAAGATTTTTTAAGTTCTCACTATTTTTTTCTTTCGGTTGCCATGGAAACCAGAATTTCGAATGGATCAAAAAAAATTGAAGGAATTTAGTAGAGAACATTGAGAGGATGCTTCCCATGAAGTTTCAACCAAATTGGCCAAGTGGTTAGGGAGAAGAAGTCGTTTAAAGGAAAAGTTTACGCACGCACGGATGCACGACGGACAATTCGCCATGACATAAGCTCGACTGGCTTTCAGCCAGTGGAGCTAAAAAAGGGAATCCCTAAGTGCCTACCATGCTATGCAGGGTCACACAAAAAATATTACGTATGAATCTAACATGGAACAGTCAACACATAAACATGTCATGCTAGTTACAGCCAAATGATACAACAACCCCACTACAAAGTAATGGATTTGACAGGATAAAGTACAGAAAGGGAAATAATATTGACTTACATGAGGAATATCTGAGGACTTTGTAACAGAGAAAAAACTGTGGATGAAAAGGAACTGTAGAATGTCTAGTTGCCAGGCAGAGTTATCGTTCCTGGTTACCAACATATCCAAGACAGACACATACCATTTAGTCCATGGTACAATGTCTTTTTTGTCAGATCTGAAATGAAACAGAAACATTCTCTTTGGTTTTGCTCAGGTTGTGCACATTTTGAGCAATTTTTCCTTTTTGAAAAATGTTTTCAATACTTGTATTATTCAGAGGCATCAAGAGACATCTATATCAGCTGTGTTTTAACCCTTCCACACATGTACACATTTTGACGCATCTGCAGCAGTTTTTCTGTAAACATTGTGACAAAAAGAGACATTGCTCATAATGAGCAATCTCCTTTTGCCACAATGTTTTCAACTTTATTCAAAAAAAGTTATTTCATTTATATAGATTTTCTGTGTTTTGGCCTAGCTGTTTTCAAAGTAGTCTGCTGCAGAATTGTTGTATGTGGGAAACGGTAAAGCCTGAGACGAGAACACTGCGTTTTAGTTCTGTAAAACTAGCAGTTTTAGCCCATATACAAACAAGAGGCCCAAGAGGGCCAGTATCGCTCCACGGCCATAAGGCAAAAATCAAATCTCCAAACAGCCCTGCCCCCTGGTGGCCAACCACCATGGCTTAAAGGAATCTTGTAGAGTGTCACCCAAGGAATGTTTCTGCAATTTTTTTTGAAAATCGGCCTGACACTTTTGGAGGAGAGGATATTTTAAGTTTTCACTATAGCTATATAATGCAAAATAGTCCCAACCCCTGGTGGCCATGTTTTTTTACCAATCAACATGGCTTGAAGGAATCTGATAGAGGGTCAACTTAATGAACATTTCTTCAAAATTATTTGAAAATCGGCTGAACACTTTTGGAGAAGAAGATTTTTTAAGTTTTCACTTAAGCTATATAAGGCAAAATAGCCCCGCCCCCTGGCGGCCATGTTTTTCAACCAATCAACATTTCTTGAAAAAATCTAATAAAGGGTCACCCAAGGAACATTTCTACAAAATTATTTGAAATTGGCCTGACACTTTTGAAGGGAGAAGATTTTTTAAGTTTTCTCTTTAGCCATGTAAGGCAAAATAGCCCCGCCCTCTGGCGGCCATGTTTTTTTACCAATCAACATGGCTTGAAGGAATTTGATAAAGGGTCACCCAAGGAACATTTCTACAAAATTATTTGAAAATTGGCTGAACACTTTCGGAGAAGATTGTGTTAAGTTTTTTCACTATAGCTATATAAGGCTAAATAGCCCCGCCCCCTGGTGGCCATGTTTTTCAAACAATCAACATTTCTTGAAGGAATCTAATAAAGGGTCACCCAAGGAACATTTCTATAAAATTATTTGAAAATCGGCCCGACACATTCGGAGAAGATTTTTGAAGTTTTCACTATTTTTTCTTTTGGTTGCCATGGAAAGCAGAATTATGGATGGATACAAAAAATTTGAAGGAATTTAAGAGAGGACATCGAGAGGATGCTTCCTATGAAGTTTCAACCAAATTGGCCAAGTGGTTAGGGAGAAGAAGTCGTTTAAAGGAAAAAGTTAACGTACGCACGCCGGACAATTCGCCAGCTTTCAGCCAGTGGAGCTAACAAGAAACCCCTGAAGACTGTAAGGCCAGATTGTCGGCAATTTGAACTTGGAAATCCACAAACCAAGGTCAAGGTAAAAGTAACCATAGAAATCAATAGAACTTGTTACTGGATACCTTCAAGCAAAGTTTCAAGTTTCTTACCCTTTCCAGTGCTGAGATTTTGCCTCAACCTGAAACTTTAACCAAAATGTTGACAGACAGACAGACGCACGGACATCGCCAATCTATAGACCGGAATTGCTAGAGTATCCGGCCAAAAATATGCAAAAGGCGGCATTTCTTCTTTTGGTACAATGTTATTAACCCTTTCCCACATACATCAAATCTGCAGCAAACCACTTTGAAAATATCTATGCAAAATATAAAATATCTTTAAATAAGAAATGTCAATTATTGAAAAGAGTTGAAAACATTGTGGCAAAAGCAGAAAATGCTCATTATGAGCAATGTCTTCTTTTGCCACAAAGTTTTCAAAAGCCATCTTCTGCAGAGGCATCACAAAGTGCCTATATGTAGGAAAGGTTTAAACATCATCTGTTGCAGATGCACCAAAATATGTCTACATGAGGGAAAAGGTTAACTATTTATGCTCATCAAACAAGCATTGTACTAAAAGTAACTTACATCCATGATGACTGCAAAGTATATGCTTTGGTAACCTCTTTCTTTAGCTTTTCAATTGCCTCGGGTACAAACTGTAAAACAAACACTAGAATAAACTATCTCGATATGATACGTATAGTAACCTGCTTTAAAAAACATATCATTTGGTGTAAAATAAAAGTGTATTATTTACACTGTGGAAAGAAGCGAAATATTGTCAATTTTGAGCATTTTCTCCTGTTTCTACAATGTTTCCAGAAGCTGTGTGTGGTATAGGTATCAACTTTCACCTGCTATTTGGACCAATATACCAAAATATACTAATATTCTTGCATCAAATTATTATTTGTAAAAAGAAGCAATAAAAGATTTCTTTTATCATGGAACATTCTTATTAAAATAAATGTAGATTTTTGTTATCCTCAGATAAATGACTAAAATTATCCCAGTATAGCATTCATATTCATAGATCCGATATGCAAAGTAGTTGAAGTATTTTAGCCAATCAAAAACAATTGATATACGCTGTCTAGTTCACTTGATTGCCAAACATGGTTTCAGCATCACAAATAAAAGCCATGCATGGGAACCAGGTAGTTATAAACACTTAATCCCTTCCCACATACAACAAATCTACAGCAGACGACTTTAAAAACATCTTGGCAAAAACATGGAAAATCCCCATAAATGAAGATATAATTACTGAAAAAAGTTGAAAACATTGTGGCCAAAGGATAAATTACTCATTTTGAGCAACTTCTCCTTTTGTCACAATGTTTTCAAAAGTCTTCTGTTGCAGAGGCGTCAAAAAGCGTCTGTATGTGGGAAAGGGTTAATTGTTCTATAGCTAGTGATGCATGACGATGTGCATGGCCGAAATTACGATCTCTGACCTTTGTATTCTGTAAAACATTACGTATACATGTTCTCTTTTCAGCCATTTTGTGGTTTATCCAATTGTTTCAAACTTTAATGGATCTTAAACCCATTCCCACTTGCAGACACATTTAAACGCATCTGCAACCGACAACTACTGAAAACACAATGGTTTCAACTCTCATCAATAATTATGGTCGATTTTCCATAATTTTACATTTTACCACAATGGTTTCAACTCTATTCAATAATTAAGGTCGATTTTCCATATTTTACCATTAACCCTTTCCCACCTGCAGACGCATTTTGACGCAATAGCAGCAGACAACTTTTGAAAACATTGTGGCCAAAGGTGAAATTGCTCATGATGATTTTTACAATTAAGCTATCTTTAATGGAGATTGTTTAGGATTTTGCAACTATGGTTTCAAAGTTGTCTGCTGCAAATTTGTTGTATGTGCGAACGAGTTAACAACTCATTAATTCCTAATCCATTCCAGTCAATCGAGATAACTTACATTATTAATCATCTCGTTTAGGACGTCATACTGTGGCGTATCCGAGTGTTGGACAAAACATTTCAAGATAGATAACTGCGTCCGACTGTTACTCACACCCTTTAACAAGGTCATCACCTTGGTAACAGCCTCTTTGTTGTGTCGAGCTAGCTGACTAGTGATAGTTGGATACAGTACTTCTTCAACCTTGTAATGAAAAAATGTAAAGCATCAAAGCAGGGGAAGATAAATGACTTAACTTAACAAAAATAAAAAGAAATTTCATTTAATGAATTAGGCTTTATTTCAAAAAGGTATAACAGAGCTCTAGATAAAGGGCATTTTGCATATTCTAAAATCCTTATACAGCCCTTAAACCCTATGATGTGTGATGTTAATCTTTCACCCATTGGCTGACATCTATGTGGAAGCAGCCAGTGGCTTGGAAGGCATGTTGTGTGGGGTACTGGTGTGAGAATTGATTGATTAATTAGGGTTTAACCAGTTTACAACACAACATACTTTCCATATCTATAATAAAGCACACAAATCAGTCGGTGCGAGATACTGGATTTCCGTAAATTGCAACTATATACGTACTATAAATCGGGTTTTAATTATACATCACTTATATTTTCAACTTGACCATTCAGACCAGTCATTAACAGGCCCAGCATGTAAGGGCTGTTCCAGAAAAAAAAGTCTGGGGGGGGGGGGAGGAACGACCAGCAATTTTGAGGGTACCCCCCCATAGAATTTTAATTATTTTTTGGGCACCCCCCATAGAATAATATTTCAATTTTAACCCCCACCTAGAGAATTTAAATTATCACATTCATAGCAATTTTATTCATGTTTTATACTTTTTAACACATTCAAGCAGATCCAAATTAAAATGCATGTGTTAAAAGACATCCAGAAGTATCATATTTGACCATGACCAAGAGTGTACCTTCCTAGATAACCCAAACCCAGTCGGTAGCAATGCAGGCTCAGCCATTTTTCTTTCCTATGTTTGACAAGAGTCAATGTGACATGCATCTTCCACCAATCTTCTAAGTCTATGTGGAAAAGCAGCCAGTTGCTTTGGGAAGATTGTTGTGCGAAATACTGGTGTGTGAAAACCAGGAAATACATTTATACACTGGAGTTCCAGTATATCGCGATATTCGGGGTCCAAGGCCTAGCATCGCATTGGAATCCGATCGCGAATTACCATTAGAAATTAAAGCAATCAAGTAATATGCTTCAGCATGCCAAATCCCGACACTCGTCAACTGCATGCAATGGCGATGAAAAATGTCTCAAAATCTAATCTATTTTAGCAGTCCAGAATATGGTGTCTATTATATGTGTATATACTTTTGCTGTATTACGAATATAATCCTCACTTTTATTTCCAAATTGGCTAATATTGAGGGATGTAAAACAAACTCTTTCTAACCGCCATTTGCAATGTCTCCTTTCCTTACATTTTTTTCTTTTTTTCTTATTTAAAAGAAAAAACAATTCACAAACCATGTATTAATAGCTTTAAATGCATATATAGCAGACAGCGTTTGAAAACATTGTGAGAAAAAGAGAAACTGCTTATTATTAGCGATGCATCCTTTCCCTACATTTTTTTTTCTAGTTTCAAAGTTGTTAAACAAGGGAAAATAATATTCCATACCCTTTAAAATCCTTTCCAATTCAAAGTTAATTTTCCAATTTCAAACAAAATGATGTAATATCTCTTTTTGTCACAATGCTATAAAAAGAAGTCTGCTGCATGTGCGTCAAAATGCGTGTGCAAATTGGTAAGGATTAAATCAATTTTCCGTAAATCATTGACCCGGATAGAACTATTCCCCCCCCCCCCCCCCCCTTCCAGAAATGAGCTACGTCATACGTCCAGTAAATAGAACAAAAGGGTCCTTAGGTATGACGTAATTTTACTGAGATCTTGCCATGTGATTATAAGGTGAACGTGACCTTATGCTTATGTAATCTTAATGGATTCTCCCAAACATTTACATCTGGACCAGTCCACGTAACATATCTTTACTTCTGTGTAAATTACACACAATTTTAATTGGCTTCAACAATGCAATTACTTTTGACTCAGTTGCTGCAGAAAGCTTTTGAAAACATTTTCAGAAAAGGAGAAACATGACTGTAATGGCCTATTTCATGCATGCATCAGTGTGAAATCGGAAAACTTTGACTCAAGGGTTTATTGCATGGTTGATACTGGCACGTGGTTTAGAAAAACAACACCGACACCCCACTAAACCCTTTGTTCGATTTTCGCGCTTTTATTTTTATAAGAAAATATTAAGGAGCAATATTTTTTTGAATTTGGAATAATCATTTGTTTTTGCTTATTTTTGGATTTATAAAATCAGGTTTGTGCTTTATTTATCTAAATGGATTCATTCTCCAGTTTTGCAATGAGTACCATGTTTTACAGAATTATGTCATTTTTTTGTGGACATTTTTTTTTATTCGAAATTGTATTTTTGAGGGGTTCAATTTTCAAATTAAATAGGAAAATAGGCTCTTTTTTCAAGATTGCAACGGGAGTCAAGTCGCCATTGCGTTCTACTGAATATCGCGATGTACCCGTGCGCGAATTATCCATATTCCAGTGTAGTAGGTAACTGGCTGTCGTGATATAACTGATAAACGGCGTTAAACTCGATTCAATCATATTTATAATACAATTGGCTGAAATATGAGGCCAAGTTTGTAACGGATATGCCAATGCTAAATAATAGTGTGGCAAACTGGTCTAGTATGGAGAAATCCACAAAATGTAATTTGGACTAGATGAAATAATGAACATGAGCCATCTTGTAACCGGTGTCCGGTGTCGTAAAAATCACTGAAGCGTCATTATCACCAATATTTATTAGCGAGCTGATACAGTAAATGCGATCTCGTATCCAACAATTAAAAATTAGAAAACGCTCGACATTGAATTCCCGCCGAATTTATTACGGGTTTTTTATACAGTAAAAAAACCGACCACCCACAGAATTAAAATACATCTTTTGCCCACTACCTAGAGAATTTTATTTAAAAAATACCCCCCACCCACAGAATTTAAATAGCTTGTCGTTCCTCCCCCCCCAGACATTTTTTTCTGGAACAGCCCTAAGATAAATTGTGCCCTTTCAATGTTCAAGGGATCTATGGCGCAATCTAAAATTGAACACTGCATCCGTATCCCCTGCTTCTCAAACTGATGATTCAGTGATCGAGATTGCTACTTCATTGTCTGTAAAGGTGGATAAGGTTAAAAGGGCAGCCAAGAAATGCTACAAAAAGCCAATAACGTGTAATATTGAAATTCATAATTTTATCAAAAACAATGCTTTTTCCCACAATTTCCCTGGTATTGGACCCATTCACAATTAAGGTAAAAAAAAAAAGCGCTGAAGACGAATGACGCATGACTTTTGTCAAACATCGGAAAGAATGTTGGCCAAGCTAGGATTTGAACTCACAACCCCTGGATTGACAGCTGGCGTCACTACCGGGGCTCTGCACTTGTGTGTGAAAACCAGGAAATAAATAAGTAGGTGAACTGGACACTGTAATATAACTGAAAAATTGTTGAAAACAGTTTAAGCCCCAATCAACCAACCACCAACAGAACTACCATTCATGAAATCTTAAAGACACACCAGTACTTGGCCGGAAAAATGTGCCTTGCCCAAGCGCTGCTATCATGTGTGCCATAAGAGGGGATCAAACTTGCAACCAAAGTCTGGAATCCTCCATGCTAGCAACTCGCCATGTTTTAACCCTTTCCATCATAAGACAAATCTGCAGCAAACGAACATATTTTGTCAAAAAATAAAAAATCTCTGTAATTGAACGACTTAAAGTGGAAAACAGTGTGGCAAAAGGAGAAATTCCTCGTTTAAAGCAATTTCTTCTTTTGTCACTATGTTTTCAAAAAGCTGTCTGCTGCACAAAGCGTCTACATGAGGGAAAGGGTTAAACTGCATATGAACATTTTACTTACAATTTGTTATGTTTACACTCACCTGTTTCGCGGTTGTTATCAATGGAATCAACTTTTCAAATATATAAAGCTGTATACTTGTACTTTTATTTGCCGATGTATTGGTAGACAAAGGACCTGAAATTATGAGAATGATTTCAATTGATTGATAAGAGTTTTTAAATTTTCACTATAGTCCCCTTTCGGCCATGATTTTTAACCAAACAACATGGCTTGAAGGAATCTGATAGAGGGTAATTCAAGGAACATTTCTAAAAAAAGAATGAAAATTGGCCAACCAGTTTTGAAGAAGAAGAATTTTAAAGTTTTTTTCGTTTCGTTGCCACGGAAACCAGAATTCAGCATGGATCCAAAAAAGGTCATTGAGAGGATGCTTTCTGTGAAGTTTTATCCCAATTGACCAACTGGCTACTGAGGAGAAGATGTTGACGGACGAACGACAAAAGGCGATCACAATAACTCACCTTGAGCACTTCGTGCCCCGGTGAGCTCAAAATATTGTGGTAAAAGGAAGAAATGAGAAAAAAATATATCATTCCAGTGATATTTTTTGGAAGTATTATTTTAAACAGAATGTCATGTGGCATTATACTTTTTTACCATGGCACAATCTCTTCAGAAAACAAGAAATCCCTAACTAAATTGCATGTAAATGATATCCTTTAGAGAAGAATTGTACTTGTAAACTACTCTTAAATGTGACCATATATTAAGTTTCATCAAGTTGAAATCACATGTGAAGTGTCTGAGATATGGATCTACCCACAAAGCTTCATTCAAGTCAAAATAAAATTAAATTCTCTCCAACATACAGCCGGCCCGCTTTCTGACACCTCTGCAGCAGAAATCTTTTAAAAACATTGTGGTAAAAGGAGACATTGCCCAAAATGAGCAATTTCTCCTATTGCAATATTGATTTAAACTTCATTTAATAATCGTTTTCACATCTATAGAGATTGTGCCTATTTTTTATAAATGTTTCTAAAGTTGTCTGTTGCAAATGTGTTGTATGTAAGAAGGTCTGACATAAATATGTTGTCTGTGGGAAAGGCTTAACTATTTCATTTATACATCTATACTATATCATTTATACATCAATCTTACGTTTAAGTTATTAATTGATATAAACTTAAACAATAAATCATACTAATCAAAGTGAAATCAGATGTGAAATTGCTATGGTCTGTGACGGTGACACAAATTGTTCGGGATGCTCAATTAACATGAAAAGCTTATCATTAGCACTGTCTATCTAAATGCAAATAAAGATTAATCAATTGTTAACGTGAGACAAACAAGGAGAGAAAATATTACTACGAGAATTGACTGGGAAATTGGGAATAGAAACAGCTACAGACAGACATCTTAAATCCATAGGCAGCATTTGTGAAGCAATTTAGCCAATGAATGAACTCACTGATTGCTTTTTTCCAGAATGGAATTACGTTTTCTTCATTCTGAATCACCTCCATTACTAACGCATCTACCACTGTATGCATTACTGGCAAGTACCTCAATGCTCTCTGTAAATAAAATATTTTACTTCATTTATATGATTGTTAATCAAGTTTTGTACAACTAATAAAAATCAATAATCCAACAACAAATCTGCAGACAAAAACTTTAAAAATATCGAGGAAAAATGTGGAAAATCTCAAAAAATGATATCATAATCAGGGGTAGACTTAAGGCTGCAATTTCTACTAGCCAGCAGGGCCAGTTGAAATGGAAAATTACTGGCCCAACATGTTTACCACTGGCCCAAACTTTTTAATGAGGAAAAGGCAGCATTCAATGGTTATTTATTTAACTGAAACAATTCAACATTTTGAACAGCTTACATATCTGATACAATGTACAGGGTTTTCCCTAAGCTTTGAAACTTGAGGGTCATTCAGTGACCCCCATGTCATCAAGGTTGAGGGTCATCTTATAAATGTTGGGGGTCCAAATTAGAACTTTATTATCAAGTGATTGATATAAAAAACATTGTGTTGTTCTTTGTTTTTATTATCCCTTTAATATTAATAATGTCAATTACATTACCGATAATATTATCGATAAAGCTTAAACCAGTCATTCAGAGTTAAATATAGTCCAAATAATTTAAACTTTCGGTTTCTCATTTATTGGTCAACCGAAGTCTAAATCCAGAGCATGTTTCAGACGGACTCGATTCACGTTATTATGCCGTTTATATCCTTGACAGCTATCGCAACGATAATAAACAAGAGGCCCATGAGGGCCTATGCTCTACTGGTATGGTTCTTTGGTCATTTTCAATCCAGAGCATGTATGTATGGTGAAGATCGGATAGTAAATGGAGGCTCTTTTGTGTTCACAAGCTGTATTATAGCAATTTTTACAATTTCATGGGCCATAATCCAGTCTTGCATGGGCGGATCTAGCTGGTTTTCAAAAGGAACCAAGCTCTCATCAATATTTAACTACTATCTTAAAGTTTGGTGAAGATCAGATAGTAAATGGAGCCTCTATTGTGTTCACATGCTCAATTATAGCAATTTGGACAATTTCAAGGGCCATAATCCAGTCTTGCATGGGCGGATCTGGCTGGTTTAGGAAAGGAACTGAGCTCTCATGGATATCTTACTACTGTATAAGTTTGGTTGAGATACAATCAAAAGTGAAGACTGTATCGTGTTAAAAAGTTCTTTTATAGCAATTTTGACCATTTCAAGGGCCATAATCCAGTCATGCATGGGCGAATCTGGCTGGTTTTCGAAAGGAACCGAGCTCTCATGGATATCTAACTACTGTATAAGTTTGGTTGAGATACAAATAAACGTAAAGACTGTATCGTGTTAACAAGCTCTTTTATAGCAATTTTGACAATTTCAAGGGCCATAATCCAGTCATGCATGGGCGGATCTGGCTGGTTTTCGAAAGGAACCGAGCTCTCATGGATATCTAACTACTGTATAAGTTTGGTTGAGATACAATCAAAAGTGAAGACTGTATCGTGTTAACAAGAAATTGTTTACGGACGGACGCACGGACGGACGGACGCACGCACGCACGGACGACGGACACATCGCCACGACATAAGCCCTTCTGGCCTTTGGCCAGTAGAGCTAAAAACGTATCTATAAGTATTATTATATTAATTTGAGCCTAAAATGTATGCAGCTTACCTCTTTACCACTTTAATCTATCAAAATTCAATTCACAACGGCGAAAAATTTGAAATCTGTAACACATTTGTTTTCGGTTAAATAAATTAGACAAAATCGGTATGAAATAAACGAAAGATCGCCCAAACTTGTTTGAATAAGATATATAACCATTTCGTTAAATATCCATTTTGGTGTACTTTAACAACAATACCGTATTCGGTTATAATCAGTTCAAATCGACCACATTGTGAGTTATTAAATGTCAGGCCTCTAAGAGATGGATTAAAAAGAGATTAAAACACATAAAAACGTGAGTAAGACCGTTTGTGTTTACTTTATACGATAGATAAATGGTCAAATTTTGTCCCGTATGTGTATTTTGGTGTGACAAACATTACGTACGCCAGATTCGACCCTGGAAGCGTCGGAATTTATTTCGCATATTTTGGTGCAGGATAAGGACTAAGTTAAATATAGATTTTTGGAAAACCGAGATTATAGAAAAATAGAAGGGACGCACAGATGTTATTTTTGGGGGTCATTTGAATTGAAAATGCGTCAATGAAGCAGGATTTGTGCGTCATGAAAAACCCTGAATGTATTTATTCACCAAATAGACCAAATTCGTTAACCAAAAGTTTGTTTCAAGGTGATATTATTATTTACAGTGTGTCGCCATTTTGTGTACGTTGCCAAGCGGATATTAAGACGCGGCATACGATTGGTTGTTTTCGCGCACCTGTCCAATCAAATTTTAGTTAGCAGTATCGTGTGCGGAAATCTATATGGCCATTACTCGGCGCACTCGATTGTGAAACATGTGTTTTTTAACGTTTTCTGACAGAACGGAATGGTCAGAACGAAATAAAAACGTATATATGCAACTCGATATTTTCAATTTCTTACAGACTAGCTTATTATCCCATAATTTTCAGCAGGCCCGACGGACTAGCTTATTGCATGTACAGCTGGCCCGAGGTAAAATCAACTGGCCACGGGCTAGCGGTTAAATCGACCCCTGATAATTATAGAATAGAGATGAAAATGCATTGGCAATTTCTTCATTTGCCTCAAGTTGTCTGCTTGCAGATGCATCAAAAAGCATGGGAATGGTTAAACCGGGAAATTGGCATCAATCATTTTGAGCAGGAGTTTTATGGAACACACAAGGAAGTTGGATAAAAATGCTAGACTTATAGTTATTAACCCTTTCCCTCATACAAGCAATCTGCAGCAGACGACTTTGAACATATTTTGTTAAAAAATTGCAAAATCTCTATAATTGAATGGATAGCCTGTGACTAAAAGTGGAAAACATTGAGGAAATAAGAAGAAATTGCTTATTTTGAGCAATTTCTTGTTTTGTCACTATGTTTTCAAAAAGCTGTTTGCTGCAGAGGTGTCAGGAAGCGTCTATATGAGGGAAAGGTTTAAGCACTGTACAACTGCGAATTACAAGCCATTTTCTCTCTTTTTGAAGTTGACATAGTGGTTGACATGTAAGAAAAATGGGCAAATGGGAATTATTGAAAAGGGAGATAACTACACAATAGGTGGACAAGAGTAACTGTTCTTTCACACATGCACTTATACCTGTAGGTATTGCAATCAAACAATTGATTGGGGTTTTAACGCTGTTTTCAACAATTTCTCAGTCATATCATGGCGGCCAGTTCACCTACTCATATGTTTCCTGGTTTATTCACACCAGCACTCCACACATCATACTCTCCAAGCAACTGGCTGCTTTTCCACAAAGACTGTAAGCCTATTGGTGAAAGATGCTTGTCACAGTGACTTTTGTAAAACGTCGGAAAGAATGTTAGCCAAGCTGGGGTTCAAACTCACAACCCCTGGATTGACAACCCACATCGCTACCGTGACTTGACTTAGATTGTTTTGGAAATGTGCGGGAAAAAAGTGATTTTAACATTTATACTACATCCAATTTCACAATCCGAAAACTTAGATGAATATAAAATGGTTGTTACCTTTAATACTTCTGCTACATAGTGAAATGTTTTATCTGTCAGTAAATTACTGTCTTCCCATTTGTCTGTCAGGTAAGGCTCCATCAGTTTCTGCAAAAAGTTAGATATATTAACCCTTCCCCAAAAAAGATGCTTTCTGAAGCCTCCGCAGCAGACAACTTTGAAATCTACACTTTTTGTTTAAATACTATAAATGTTTTCAAAGTCGTCTGCTGCAGATTTATTGTATGTACAGGATATCATCGCTTTCCCTGATACTGATAACTTTTGAAGCAGCCTTAGATTGAAAAGAGGCCCCAGGACCCCATATTGCTGACCTGAACTTAGTATGTTGGTCAAGTAACAGTTCTGCCACATAGTCTTGCAGTATAAGGTGTTAGAAGCGATATTGTTTTAACCCTTTCCCTCATATAGACACTTTCTGACGCCTCTCCAGCAGACAGCTTTTTGAAAACATAATGACAAAAGAAGAAATTGCTATTTTTAGTCATATGTTATCCATTCAATTACAGAGATTTTCTATTTGTTGACAAAATATGCTTAAAGTCGTTTGCTGCAGAATTGAGGGAAAGGGTTAAAAAAGAAGTTGTTAATGACATAACACTTATCAGGACGTACACATCTGTCACCTACCAATGCATTTGTAAGTGAGAATGGTTTATTTTCTGTATTACAACAAGGGCTGCAGAGGATGATCAGCACATGCTTTAGACACAACAGAAACATTTGTCTAAAATTTATCATCAATAAACACACAAGAGCTTAAGGATAAAGGGCATTTTTTCATGTTCTAAAATCCTTATTAACAGACATACCCTGTGATGTTCGTACTCAAACCATTCGTTTGAGTACCACAACATTTGGTTTGGTTGAATAACAAGAGAGATATTGTTGGGAAAAGACCAGTTTACTCATCTAATACATACTGGGTGATGTTTCTTTGCAGATATAACCAACAGTAAGTCATCTGGGGTACATTCCGGCCAGCCTGCTGTTAAGTTATCTTCTATGTAGGGAAACACATACTTCTGAAATACTTTATGTTTCACCTGGAAAAAGAGGAAATAAATAAACAAATTTATAACTTTAGTTGTAACTATACCAGTACATCCTAAAAAGACTTTCCGATACTGACCACTTATGGTACCCTTGCAAACCTATTACCAAAAAGTGTACCTGTTAAGTATAAAAGTCACCAAATGATTGGGACAATCACACTATTTGTGCAATTTAATTGACATGTGACAAGTACTGTCCGAGATATGTTGGTTGGTTTTCAACAAGTTTTCATATATCAGTGACCAGTTCACCTACCCAAGTGTCTTCATGGCTTTCTCACAGCAGTACTCCACACACCAGGCTGTTAGCCCATTAGTGGTAGACAAACAACTTGTTTCACAATGATGTTTGTCTTAAGTTGGAAAGGATGTTTACTGGATTGGGGTTCAAACTCGCAACTCCTGGACAAACAGGCTGCGCCGCTATCAAGGCTGATATGGACCTAAACAAAATGGTTAACCAAGGTCGAACAACCCTAACCCTTTTCCTCATATAGGCGCTTTCTGACGCCCCTGCAGCAGACAGCTTTTTGAAAACATAGTGACAAAAGAAGAAATTGCTCAAAACGAGCAATTTCTCCTTTTTCCATAATGTTTTCCATTTTAAGTCAAAGGTTATCCACTCAATTATAGAGATTTTCTATTTTTTGACAAAATATGTTCAAAGTCGTCTGCTTCAGATTTGTTGTATGTAGGAAAGGGTTAAACTTAATATTTACACAAGTCTGAAGTAAAACTCACCAAATGATGGTGGTTATCGATTATATTCATCTCAACGAAACCATGTTAAATGTCATTTAACTGTGACACAACTGAGCTACTGGGGCTCTGCACATTACAAAAGGACAAATTGCTCATAATGAGCAATTTCTCCCTTTGCCACAATGTTTTCAACTCTATTCAATAATAATACGTCCATATTGTTTAGCAAGATGTTTTCAAAGTAATCTGT
The DNA here is from genome assembly GCA_031761405.1 of Serripes groenlandicus. Classification (NCBI taxonomy): domain Eukaryota; kingdom Metazoa; phylum Mollusca; class Bivalvia; order Cardiida; family Cardiidae; genus Serripes; species Serripes groenlandicus. The sequence goes on from JASEVX010000003.1 coordinate 63,659,797, forward strand.
TGCAGGCGAGTTGTATGTGGGGAAAGGAGAAACCCTTTCCGACTTGTAGACGCATTTTGATGCCTTTGCAGCAGATGACTTTTGAAAACATTGTGGCAAAGGTGAAATTGCTCATGATGAGCAATTTAACCATTTACCATAATGTTTTCAACTCTATTTTAATAATTAAACTCTCATTTATGTAGATTTTTCACATCTTGGTATACAGGTTGTCAAAGTCCTCTTCTGCAGGGGTGTTGTATAATGCGGGGAAAGAGTTTACAACAGTCATATTGTTGAAAGTAGGACGAGAATTATCACCTGTGAGATTATCTGGGCAACCGCAACAGAACATATGTGAGGCATGTAGTCTTTCTCTGTACTCAATCTCATCAATTCTTGCACCACAGTCGAAATCTGGTCGGAGTCTCCACTTAACAACTTCTTTGACTGCACTAAAACAAGGTAGGCAAACACCTTACCGAGACAGGCATTTCGTTGTGTCTGTAAAACATAAAATGAAGTGTGAAGTAAAAGTCTGGGAAGCACATGAAATAAAGACCAAAAGATGGGGATTTAAAATATTAATGAATGATTATGAATCTGGAAATTAAGATATTTCTCAGCAACCAATGATTGAAAGTCCTAATTATCTTATATTACTACTTAAATAATTACAAAGCTGCTTGTAGGTCATAGTAATATTCTTATTATATAAGAAATATCCCATTTCTTGCTAAGTGTTATTTTTCCTCTTCCTTATTGTTATTTTTCCCCTTTCCCTCATACGACAATTCTGCAGCAGACGACTTTGAACTTTTTTTGTAAACAAATGGAAAATCTCCATAATTGAATGGATAACCTATGACAAAAAGTGAAAAACATTGTGGCAAAAGGAGAAATTGCATGTTTTGTGCTGTCTGCTGCAGAGGCGTCAGAAAGTGTCTATATGAGGGAAAGGGTTAACCAGCAGATATACCAGATCATTCCAAAAACATTAACAAGGCTCTAGATAAGGAGAGTTTTTCAAATTCTAAAATCCTTACTTTTCCCTCTCACACTATGCTTTGGGTACTGAAAAGAATCATCTCAATGAGACGATTCTTTTGAGTACCCACATCATAGGGTTTGGTTGAGGATAAGAGACACATTGTGGGGAAAAGAACTGTATACTCCTCCTTATCTGGACCTCTGGATTAAAAATAAATCGCTAAATTAATTTCCCTAATTCATTAAAGTAACAATGTAAACTGTATACCATTTTAGCATTTGATTGTGATCCATAGGCCTTTGCTGTCTGATCAATAAAGCCAAACAGCAAATTGTTATTGACTTTTTCCTGGGTGCGTAGTAACTGACAGAGGGCGACACTATAACCAAGTCTTGCCATGCGTCTACCAGATGATATTCCTTGAACAAGTCTTCTTGTAGAATATTTTGTATCGCCACATACACCTGTACCCTACAATGTAAAAAATATATATTGAGACCACTTTCCCTCATAAGAAAATTCTGCAGCACAAGACTTTGAACATACTTTGTCAAAAAAATAGAAGATCTCTATAATTGAATGGTTAACCCTATGACTAAAAGTGGAAAACATTGTGGCAAAAGGAGAAATTGCTTGTTTTGAGCAATTTCTTCTTTTGTCACTATGTTTTCAAAAAGCTGTTTGCTGCAGAGGCATCGGAATGTGTCTATATGAGAGAAAGGGTTAAACCTATAACTTCACAAGATATTACAAATGTTGTCTGCTTTACAACAAACACATGACAAAGTAGAAAAATGGAAGTAACTTTTTGATAAATAGTTAAAGATATTGCAATTAAAGGAGAAATTGCTTGTTTTGGGCAATTTTACCTGTTATTGCAATGTTTTCAAAAGTCACCTGCAACAACAGGTGTCAAATAATGGTTAAACCTTTCACACATACAATAAATCTGCAGCAGACGACTTTCAAAATATCAAGACAAAAATGTAGAAATTCTAAAATAAATAAAGGTCTATATCCATTGAATCGACTTGAAAACACTGTGTCAAAACGTTTTCAAGTCATCTGTTACAGATGCATTTGCAAGTTAGAAAGTGTAAATGAAACAGGATACAAATAACAACAAATTAATTAAGTCTAAACGTCTTGTTATAACAGTAATGGCGCAATCCAAGTACTTCAGAATGATTCCAGTGCTACAGATAAGCTGTGCATGTTAATTGATTATTACCCCATGCATCCAAAGTAATTGTGTATTTGACATAAGCAAATGGGAATTTTAATTTTCATTACACCATTAGTAATTTCAATTGAATATTTCAAATATCTCTTAGTCTTACATGATCTTTTGATTTTCATAAAACCATATCGTTTGGTAAATAAATTCTTTCTTACAGACAACTTTGAATGGGTGTAAACAAAAATTAATTTAAAATATGGAAATTATCTCAATATATTCATGAAATTATAATTATTGAGTAAATTGTAAACATTCTGATAAAAGGGAAAATATGCTAATTTTTATGAGCAAACCCTGTACTCCTCACAATGTTTTAAGAAAGTTGTCTGCTACATTGAGCTCTTTGAACATTTAGGGTACAAAGTTAAACTTTAGGATAGATTAGAGATATGATCAACTAGGAATTGTTGATTTCTTTTGTCTTTTTATCATGTCCCTCTTGACATAAAGGAGCCTGCAACGAATTGGGATAAAACATTTATGGGGAGAAATAGACAGTGACAATTAAGATTATCAATCTAGACAAAAGTATGAACTATCTCTTCATTTTCAAAATTTATCTACTGCTGATAAATGTTTATTTAACCTTTTCCCTCATATAGACGCTTTCTGACGCCTCTGCAGCAGACAGCTTTTTGAAAACATAGTAACAAAAGAAGAAATTGCATAAAACGTGCAATTTCTCCTTTTGTCACAATGTTTTCCACTTTTAGTCATAGGTTATCCATTCAATTATAGACTTTCCATTATTTGACAAAATATGTTCAAAGTCGTCTGCTGTAGAATTGTCGTATGAGGGAAAGGGTTAAGTTGGAAATAATATGTTACACAGTGTAGCTGTTCTGTTGCATAATAACTCACTGCCGTTTAGCCTTCCCACTGCCAAGAAAAGTATTTGTTTTTAGAGTTAAAACTCTACATGTATGTAAAACAATGTTTTCTACAATTATCATGTGAAGCCTTTTTCAGTATAAATTAATTCTGTGCTGTCTATTTTGCAGTTAAAACCGACGTACACAACTTTCTTGACTATCAAATATCTTTTACTTCACTTTGAAATTCGCTGTACAACATATCCGGAATTAATAGCATCTGAATATACGTCTAGTCTACTTTTTGCGTAAAATTTATCCAAAGATCTTTCGATTTATAATGACAATAGAACTAAATAATGACTAGAAACTTATATTTGGACATTTAATTTCATTGCAATGTCGACACAGGTTTTCTATGTTTGTATTGAAAAATGGGAATAAAGTATTACAACTAGCATGCTTACCAACCCTCCAGATTCACTTGTGAGTCTAACAATATGAATTGGATAACCCCACCCTCACGATCGTGGGGTAAATACGGATGTTTTTCCTAACAAAAAATATGTAAATGTACTGAAAAATACTACAACCATTTTCTATCATCAACTTCTTAACATATTGTCACTGATTAAAGGACAACTAAATGATTAACTAATGTATTGTGCCCGTGTCATTAGATTTACAAAAGATTCCATTGGTACCCAGTTTTTCATCCAAAATGATGTCTTATTAAAATGTAGGCCATGCATCAGTCCCAGTGTCCGACAAATTTCAGAATTGTTTGGTAGCCCACTGGGCTACCAGATTTGGAAGCTGGTAGCCCGAAATATCGCGGATGCCAATGAGTGTTTTATGATTATTTTTGTTTTCTACTTCTGTACAAACATAATATTAAGAGCACACCATGTACATGATTTAAGGGTAGTGACCAATTCAATTTCAAATAACATGACTGTGTTGCAAAAGACCTGAAGTGCAGCATTCAGTTAAAAAAAAATGAAATTTGGAAAAGTGACTTTTTGGTGGAGCTTAACAGATAGGAGAAAATTGGTACTAAAGCTTTTCAAGATTATTTTTCACTAGGTTATTTGAAATATTCTGCATAAAATGTATGTATTTTATCCATATTTACAAAAGATTTAAAAGCTAGTGACAGAAATTTTTAAACTTGAGACCAAACAAGAGCTGTCGGAGGACAGCGCGCTCGACTATTCCACCGCTTATTTAAGTTACCGAGATAATGGACTCTAATGTAGTTGCATGCAAAACATTAACCACAATTTCTTAGTGGGTGATAATTTGCATTATATGCAGGATAGTGTTATTTAACATGATTATTTTCATAGGTTTGATGGTTAGATAGGGTTGTATAACCTTTCAATGGAATGCATCAATTAAGTAGTTACTAAGATATGGACTCTTAATGTAGTTGCACGCAAACCTTTAACCATAATTTCTAAGTAAAAAAAGGGCAACAATTTGCACCATATACAGGATAGAGTTATCTTAATTGGTTGTGTTTATAGTTGTACAATTGGGAAAGGTTGTATAAAGTTTCAATACAATTGTTCAAGTTGTTACTGAGATTACACTCTAAATGTAGTTGCAAAACTTTAACCAGAATTTCTAAGTCCAAAAAGGTCCATAACTTGCATAAAATGCTGGTTGGTAAGGGCTGTATAACGTTTCAATGCAATGCATCAAGTAGTTACTAAGAGATGGTCTCTTTATGTAGTTGCATGCAAAACTTTAACCAGAATTTATAAGTCCAAAAAGGCCATAACTTGCATACAATGCAGGATAGAGTTATCATACTTGATAATCTACATAGGTGTGATAGTTGGGTAGGGTTGTATAAAGGTTCAATGCAATGCATCAAGTATATACTGAGACGTGGACTCTTAATTTAGTTGCACGCAAAACTTTAACCAGTATTTCTAAGTAAAAAAAGGGCCATAACTTGCATAAAATGCAGAATAGAGCTATCATACTTGATAATCTACACAGGTGTAATAGTTGGGTAGGGTTGTAGAAAGTTTCAATGCAATGCAGCAAGTAAATACTGAGATATGGACTCTTAATTTAGTAGCACGCAAAACTTTAACCAGAATTTCTAAGTAAAAAAAAGTGCCATAACTTGCCTAAAATGCAGGATAGAGTTATCTAACTTGTTAATCTACATAGGTGTAATAGTTTGGTAGGGTTGTATAAAGGTTCAATGCAATGCATCAAGTATATACTGAGATATGGACTCTTAATTTAGTTGCATGCAAAACTTTAACCAGAATTTCTAAGTAAAAAAAGGGCCATAACTTGCATAAAATGCAGGATAGAGTTATCTTAGATGATAATCTACACAGGTGTGATAGTTGGGTAGGGTTGTAGAAAGTTTCAATGCAATGCATCAAGTAAATACTGAGATATGGACTCTTAATTTAGTTGCACGCAAAACTTTAACCAGAATTTCTAAGTAAAAAAAGGGCCATAACTTGCATAAAATGCAGGATAGAGTTATCTAACTTGATAATCTACATAGGTGTGATAGTTGGGTAGTGCTGTATAAAGTTTCAATGCAATGCATCAATTAAATACTGAGATATGGACTCTTACTTTAGTTGCACGCAAAACTTTAACCAGAATTTCTAAGTAAAAAAGGGCCATAACTTGCATAAAATGCAGGATAGAGTTATCTAACTTGATAATCTACATTGGTGTGATAGTTTGGTAGGGTTGTAGAAAGTTTCAATGCAATACATGTAGTATTTAAGAACTTGCATGCAAAACCTTAACCAAAGTGTGACGTGGACGCCGACGCCGACGCCAGGGTGAGTAGTATAGCTCTCATATTCTTCGAATAGTCGAGCTAAAAATCAAATGATGTAGTATAAACTCTTCAAATTGGAGGTCACCGATTTAGGTCCCTCACCGAAACAGGGCATACGATATGAGTGTCAGTTTTACAAAGAACGACATATTAAATAAGATTCAATTTTATTAACCAAGTCAAATTTATCAGGTTCAATGAAGTTATTAACCCTTTCCCTCATATAGACGCTCTCTGACGTCTCTGCAGCAGACAGCTTTTTGAAAACATAGTGACAACAGAAGAAATTGATCAAAACAAGCAATATCTCCTTTTACTACAATGTTTTCCTCTTAGTCATAGGTTATCCATTAGATTTTTTTTATTGACAAAATATGTTCAAAGTCGTCTGCTGCAGAATTGTTGTATGAGGGAAAGGGTTAAATCATAAAATATTGTCAAAAACAATGACGCGAATAATACCGTAACACATGAAACACGTTAAATTTGTTTCATGTGTTACCGTATTATTCACAACATAGCCGCCATTTTGATAATTGCGCAATGTAAATCATGAAATCGGTAAACAGCGTTGAATGTAAACATCGGGGTCGTCGGGTCGTTAACGTCATTGACCCAATTTCTCATTTCTTCCAATGAAATCGCAATTATTAAGTCATATGACTTTTTTTCCCGCCGGTTATGCTAATTAATTTTGGTAAACAAAGCCGTGATTGGGCATTTATTATTCATTATAGATTTCATCCCAAACATTTTCTTTGATATTACGAATACTATGTCGATTATGAAGGTGTTTCATATTTGATTAACGGCAAGATAAGATCTAGAAGTGGTCGTATTGTATTGTCTTTAATATTTGGATCGAATTTATTTTATTAACTTCTGCATGGCGACAATTTTCTTCTCCGCCTTTCTGAACCGGTCCGCACCAGTTTGCAAACATCGCATACCGAAAGTAGAAATATGGATCAAAATACATTTAAGGGAATATTTGAATTTCATTGGTTATTCGCAATCATTCATGGATTAACACATAGCCCAAGGGAACAATGGTCACTAATTATTGGACCGCCGTAATGGGTATATATATCACGTTAATTGACTATTACTGACGCGATTCGGTTGGCTGAAACCATTCGATCTGGGTGGGCAACTCCGCCTTCTTATATTGATTTGTTTATGGTCACAGCGAGTGGTTTCCGCATGTAACATACAGTCACTGTTTATACACGACATGTGTGTAAGTAATTAAGCCGGGCTACCAGACACGGGAATAAACAGTAGCCCGCCGGGCTTTCATTTGAAAATGACAGTAGCCCGAGCAATTATTTTGATAGCCCGCGGGCTCCGGGCAATGGATTTGTCGGACACTGAGTCCACTCAACATACAAATTGATTTTCAATATCAGTGCATGGATTTGAAAACCTGCCAAAATAATACTTAACTGCTTACATACGGTTGATAATATTCTCAAAAATGAGTCTTTTTGGAGCTTTTCCTATTATAAGTATTGTCTCCTGCATTATCAAATTCGGTTCCATGATTGTGAAAATTTCTACTATTAAATTCATCGTGCAAAAAAATCCCCCACTTTGAGCTCATGAAACTTCCCATTTAGGATGAGAAAAGGTTAGTAAGCATGCAATTGGAAATAATCTAAAGTGTTGGTTAAAAGAAAATATTTTCCATCCGAGCCTCGATTTTCAAGACACTTTCTGGTTAGTTTACCAGTGGTATCGGTATCATTTAGCCAATGCATCAGTCTAAATGCCATGCCAAGGAGGAAGCCATTACAACCATTGTTAAACCCGTCTTTGAGTATGACCCGACTGGGGATTAAAACCCTGGACACCCTAATCAAAGTTGCAGAAATGTTATAAACTTAAACTTGCTTAAAACTTGGCCAAAATAATAATTCAAAAAAAGTTTGTTTATTCAAGCAAATTGCTTGGAAGGGTTAATTGTCTATGTGGTATTAAAATAAAAGCCATAGAGCTCCATTGCGTATTTTAGACATAGCCACTCATTATTTTGTTGTAATCAAAAATTTCATTGTATTTATGTCTACTGTATATCTATGACAGATGCTCGCTGTTCCCATCTCTTCCTCATGGTTAGCCGGAACTTAATCTCTTGATTGACTTTCATAAGCAATTTATCTAAAAAAAATATATATGCAGGTAAAAAGTGAATTGTAATGTGATTTCGTGCCTCTTCCGTGGATTGCTCCCGGTCGGTGATGAAAGTAATCAGCCTTTCGGTACATGATTTCCGTTGCTCGTCTTGACCGTCTACTAGTTGTGTGAAAATATCCAGTAATTCTTTGCTTCTTAGCTTCGGATTCTGGACTTTTTCAATCCCATTGCTGCCTGACACTTCCATGAGTTGAACCATGTGGATTTTTGTTTACGTTAACAGCGCATGCGCCCGGACTGGTTATAAATTTATTCAATCGGGTTATCTAAACGCTGCATTTTTAACCATTCTTCATTTTAATGGGATAATCAAGCGTTCCGATTCACGTGTGACCTTCCAAAAGAATGAATGTAAACCATTCTGGCCAACTTTTAACAAAATATGGCCGACTATGATGATAATTACGGACAAGGAGGAGGGAACTTCGGAGGGTAAGCTGTTGTGTGGCTTGTGAAGTTATTCATACGTGAGCAGCATTCATATACCATCAATCATAAATTGATTCAATCTGTAAATTCAACCCGATTTCGATATATCGCCATAGTAGTGACCATATTGCCGGTCACATGTTCATAATCTCTGAAAATGTTGAAGTTCTCGGAACACTCTTTAGTCAACGGACTTCAATACATGTTTATTTTATGTTTTGCGCAATTGACAAGATTGTTCTACGTTAGGACTAACAGTTGACAATGGAACTTAACTTTATTTATTTTTTTGAAAAAATAATATATATCGGCAAATCGGCGATATATATCCTCGAGTGCCCAGTTTCAGTGACCATATATATTTTGATCTATAACTTGCACTTAATTGAGCAAACACACAAACAACGGGACTATTTAATTTTAACTCCGCTTATGTGCCTTCAATTCACACAATTTTTTTTACATTGCATTTTATTTTTAGGTTTGACAGGCAAAGCAGCCATTTCTATGAACGTCCTGTTAATATCAAAATATGAAAATGGGACCAGAATCCGTGCACCCTGGTTTTAAGTTATTTATGGTAAATGCAAAAAATATATGATCAATGTTTTACATTTGAAAATATCGGACAGTAATATGACATAAAATTTCAAACTGTTAAATATTTTAATTACAATCACAGGACATAATCAGTCATAGGCCATATAAACTTTGGTTGCATGGAAATACGGGAATGGACCTATTACAGGAATGTGTACAACATAAGACATTAGAAAATGAAAGTCTAATTAGACATCTGCAAATTATAAGTTAAATATTATATATTTAAAAATCCAAATGTCTTATTAGACATTCAATTAAACATTCACATATTTTAATATCTGTACGGCAAATAAGACATAAGACATTAGAATTTAACATTCGCAAAAACATTCAAAAAACTAATTTCAAGTTGCCTAGTTAGACATTCACAAATTAGAATATTTACAACCCAAATTGAAGATAGGTCATTAAACATTGAATAAATGAATGTCTTATTGCCTAGTCAGACATTAGACATTCGATAAGACATTATCACATAAGAAGATCTAGAACCCAAATTAGACGTTCAACATTGTATGTTTCAAACAAGAAATTCTAGATTTTTGAATGTCTATTTTATCTTTTATCTTTTATCTAAATTTAATGTCAAATTAGACATCTGATTTTTAGCTCCACTGGCTGAAAGCCAGTCGAGCTTATGTCATGGCGAATTGTCCGTCGTGCGTGCGTCTGTGCGTGCGTGCGTTAACTTTTTCCTTTAAACGACTTCTTCTCCCTAACCACTTGGCCAATTTGGTTGAAACTTCATGGGAAGCATCCTCTCAATGTCCTCTACTAAATTCCTTCAAATTTTTTTGATCCATTCAAAATTCTGGTTTCCATGGCAACCGAAAGAAAAAAATAGTGAGAACTTAAAAAATCTTCTTCTCCGAAAGTTTCAGGCCGATTTTCAAATTTTTTTGTAGAAATGTTCCTTGGGTGACCCTTTATTAGATTCCTTCAAGAAATTTTGATTGGGCGAAAAACATGGCCGCCAGGGGGCGGGGCTTTTTTGCCTTATATAGCTATAGTGAAAACTTAAATAATCTTCTTCCAGGGTTTTTTTTCTGAAAAAGGGGAAGGGGCCTGGGGCCTTTGAGAAGGGGAAAATTTTGCGGCGTTTTAGAAAAAAGGGGAAAAATTGTAAACTAGTATAATGCGCATGTTTAACTTTTATCATTACAAGGCCATCTGTCTATTTTTCATGTTCTTGAACTCCTCCACTAGATTATCATAATCCAGTTCACTTAAACTATACCACTGTCAAGGGTCGAAATTAGCAAGATTTTCTACTTGCATTTTTTTGCAAGTGCTATTTTTTGTTACTTGCTAAATGAGAAAACTTATTAGAACTTTAACTTTAAGCAATTAACACAATGTGAACTACAATAGTGCAATACACTGTTATGGTCAATCATGAATGTAATGTAAACATGGTCCAAAACATGCTGGGAAAAGAAGCTGCTGAGACTGTCAGCAGTGTTCCCATTCACGTACATATGTGCGTTTTTCACGCACATATTTCCAAAGTCACGCAAGCATTTTTTAATCAATCTAAGAGCATACGTGACTGTTACGCACAGAAAATCACTTGCCTTTTGCAATAAATAAGATCTAAAATGCTTGTTGTAAGTCTAACCATCATGAGAATTGTATGCTATCGATAGTATGGTGAGAAAGAATGAAAGATAACATCTTTCTATAAATAACTCACTCAAATACTGTAGCTAGTGTATTGACCACGTGATCATTGTACATGTTTTTCCTATGCTAACTTGTAATCTCGCGAGATAGATAAAAGAAGAGCTTCATCCAATGGAGGCGCGCTTTCCACACCACGTGACATTTTCGCGGGCATACATATCACGTGACATTTTATCGCGCGCTTTCTTGAAGCTGTAGTAAACATCTCCTTATTTGGAAATCTACTACGGAGAATTTAATTTTCATTCACCATCGATCCTTTCCCTACTTCGGCAGCAGACGACTTTAAACACACAATATATAGCAAAATTATAAAAATTAAGTAGTAAACATCTCCTTATTTGGAAATCTACTACGGAGAATTTAATTCTCATTCACCATCGATAATAATTTTCCATGCATATGTTTTAACCTTTCCCTACATCGGCAGCAGACGACTTTAAACACACAGTATAGCAAAATTATAAAAATTAAATGAAATCATATTTATTGAATAGGGTTCAAAATTTTGTGGTAAAAGGAGAAATGATGAACATTTTCTCTTTTTGCAAGAATGTTCTCTAAAGCTGTCTGTTGTATATTATATATGCGTCAATGTTCGTCTGCAAAATGCCAGATGGGAAAGGGTTAGATTCCACATGTCTGTGAGTGTGATGTCATCAGATGCCTAAATAACCTAATTTAGTTCTCTGATTTCATCTACAAACAACATGGCTGAAAAAAAGCAGAGCACGCTCTTGGGACTGTGGAAAAAACCCAGCAATGATGATTCAGTAGAAACTGTAGATCGTAATCAAGTTGAAGAAAACAATAGTGATGATACGGATCAACCAGGCATTCAAAAGACTAGAACTAAAACAAAGGTGTTTCAGGAAAATTGGCTTTCATATTTCAATTGGTTGAGATACGATCGAGAGAAGAAGACGATGCATTGTACGGTTTGTGAAAACATAGAACTGCATTTACCGTCAAAGTCTGCCTTTGTTAAAGGAACAACAAATTATCAAAAATCAACATTAACTCGACATGGGAATTGTGATGATCACATTTTGGCCTTAAAAAATGTCAAAGAAAGACGTTACATGGCGGCTGCTAAAAAATGTGTGAATCAACAGCTGGAGCCGATCATCGAGGTACAACTTCGGACTGCATTGTGGATGGCGAAGGAAAACATTGCTGATAGGAAGTTCCTTAGTATAATAGATTTGCAGGTAAGGATATTATAATACTGTAACAATAATAAACTTTTGTGACGGTCAGTAGCAATGTACTCTTGAAACATTGTGAGAAAATAGAAAGCATTGTGTGATGAATGTGTATTTTCCCTACAGTGAATACTTTTCTACCCTTTTCGTTTGTCTTACACTTATAGTAACCTAATTTACCCTTTCTCACATACAGCCGTTCTCAGACTGACGCCTCTGAAACAACCAACTTTTGAAAACATTCTGCTGCAGAATTGTGAAATAAAATACATTGTGTATGGTTCAGACCACAAAACAAATAAAAATATTTCACGTTATAAGGCATTCAACGTAAGCCTTTTGATGCACTGTAATTAATTTAATTTTGATGTCAATCTAGAAAGCATTTTGTGGTGTGTGTTTTTTGTCTGGAGGTGCATTATTATAATTAAGTAATTAAAGGGAGGTAATAAAATAAAAATGTAGCTGCAATATTTGGAAACATGATTAAACCTTTTTTTTTTCAAAATAGTGCAGAAAACATTGCAGGAGAAAGAGCAAATGCTTATCATGAGCAATTTGTGATTTTTCAACACTATTTCCTGCTGCAGATCCATCGAAATTTATTTAACTCTGTAATTTTTGCCATGAAACAGAATATGTTTGATCTATAGACATTTCTTTCCATTTAATTTGTTCACTTTGTAACTGTCTGTATCTAAAATGTTTGACAAATAGCAAATAGTTGATTTAATTCTTATTTCAGATTGCCAACACCCATCTTCTTGGCAGAGGGGATTCGAGTCGGAGAACTGCTATAACTGAGAGGCCGAGGGGGGTGAGGACTAATCACCAAGCTGCCTCGGATATTCAGTCTAACATTGCCAGTGTATTAAAAGACATGATGGTGGTTAGGCTGCAGAACAGCCCCTACATAGGAATAATGCTTGATGAATCTCTAGACATAGCTACTAAAAAAAAACTTGTAATATTTGCCAGAATTATTCATGATGGGTCAGTTAGAAATGAATTTTGTGCTAACGTAGAAGTTCTTGATGGAAAAGCTGAGACTATTTATAACACTTTACTTGAATTTTTAACTTCTGTGGGTGTAGATATGAACAAAGTCTCTGGCTTTGGAACAGATGGTGCTGCTGTTATGACAGGGAGGAGGTCAGGTGTTGGGATTAGGTTGCAAGAAAATAACCCCAAAATTATCCATGTTTGGTGTGCAGCACACAGACTTGCACTGGTATCTTTTTGGGCAGCAAAGAGAGTACCATATTTACAATGCTTACAGAGAACCCTAGTGAACATATATCTCTTTTATGAATTTTCAGCTCCTAGGTACAATAAGTTAAGAGAGCTATGCAGAGTAATGGGGGAAAAGGTTAAAAAATTTAAAAAGCCCACTCAGGTAAGGTGGCTTTCCATGCAGGATGCAGTTCTTGCAGTGCATTCAGGTTGGTCTGCTCTAGTTCTTGGTTTAGAGCATGAAGTGGCAAGTAACCCTCAATCTGTTGGAGGTAATCAAGCAAAATGTTTGTTGAAAGAATGTAGAAATTTTAAATTTATTTGCACCATATCACTACTTAAAGATGTTTTAGAAGTATTATGCAAATTATCAAAACAATTTCAAAAGGAGATAATAGACATAGAACAAATCACTTCACTAATAGCGTCTGCAAAGGAAACACTGTCCACTTATCAAGATGCAGATCATGATCCACCAAGTGTTTCTTTTTTAATTGACTGTCTCGGAGAGTCCGATCAATATCAAGGTATTGAAATGACTTGTTCACTTCGGGACAGACTAACATTTGCAAATATGAAACGCCTGTTTCTCAGAAATATCAATGATGAGTTTGAGAAACGCTTTTCAGAAGATGACATGAGAATCTTGAAAGATTTAAATTGTATTTTAAACCCAAAATTGTTGCCAGAAGGTCGTAGGGAAATTGCAGATTATGGATTGCAGTATTTAGATTTTATCTGTGACTATTTCACAGATATAATAAACACACAGCAAGCAAGAAATTCATTTCTACAATTTAAGTTTGTAATGAATCAAAACAAAGATAAATCTTTACTTGACTTTTGCATCTTAATTGCAAGTCAATATAAAGATGAATTTCCAGATTTTTGCACTCTGGCATCAATTTTGGCTACAATTCCATTAACATCTGTTCCCTGTGAAAGGGGATTTTCGGTCCAAAACAGACATTTAGACAGATTTACAAATCGTAGAAGCATACAACATGTAGAAAACAGGATGTTCATATCCTATGCTGCACAGCAAGGTGACTATGATGAAAATGAGGTAATCAGACTTGCAGCTTCAAAAATGACAAATTAACCTTTCCCACATACAGCAAGACTGCAGCAGACGAATTTGACAACATGTGCACCTAAAAATTAAAAATCTATTTAAATGAAAGCATACTTATTTAATAAATTTGAGAACATTGTGGCAAAAGGAGATATTGCTCATTATGAGAATTTCTTCTTTTGTCACAATGTTTTTAAAATCTGTTTCAGTTATCTGTCAGGTCAACCCTTTCCCACTTGCAGATGCATACTGATATGCATTGGACAACTTCAGAAAACTTTGTGGCTAAGGGATAAATTTGCTCATTTGTTTCAACTCTTTTTTAGCAATTATACTGTCATTTATAGATATGTCAATAGAAATAATAATAAAAACATAAATGTGATATGATTATGTGTTTATTAACATTTTTACTTCATTCTCATCAATCTTACATGTAAAAAAAAATGGCACCCCCACTTTTTTCAGAAAACCCCCACTTTATAAAAATATCAGTTAGTTGGGGGTGCCAAAAAACCCCAGTTTAAAAAGGTGGTGGGAACACTGGTCAGATATACAACATAGTCTAGAAACTGTGTTTCAATTTCTGGCTCCATATGGCAAAGTATGGGGTCTTTTCTGAATTAGTCAAGACAACATCCATCTTGTCACAGCAGTTTTTTGGTCATATTCTCTAAGGGCAACATCAGCAACTTTAATTCTCATCAAAATATCAAGTATTTCAGCACCAAGCCTACACCTCGAGTCAAATTGTATTCTGTTCATTGTGGAAAGATAAATGAGATTTAAGCTAATGTTCAAAAGTTAAATATGAAAAAAAAAAAAAACTATGCTTATTTTCCGAGGGGAAGGGGCCGTTAAACGGCCCCTTTTATATAAGGTAAAAAACCCCTGTCTTCTCAAAAAGTGTTCAGCAGATTTTCAAATAATTATGTAGAAATGTTCCGTGGGTGACCCTCTATCAGATTCCTTCAAGCCATGTTGATTGGTAAAAAAACATGGCCGTCACAGGGCGGGGCTATTTTGCCTATATGGCTAAAGAGCGAACTTAAAAAATCTTCTCCTCCAAAAGTGTCAGGCCGATTTTCAAATAATTTTGTAGAAATGTTCCTTGTGTGAACCTTAATTAGATTCCTTCAAGAAATGTTGATTGGGCGAAAAACATGGCCGCCAGGGGGCGGGGCTTTTTTGCGTTATATAGCTATAGTGAAAACTTAAAACATCTTCTTCTCCGAAAGTGTTCAGCCGATTTTCAAATAATTTTGCAGAAATGTTCATTGGGTGACCCTCTATCAGATTCCTTCAAGCCATGTTGATTGGTCGAAAAACATGGCCGCCAGAGGGCGGGGCTATTTTGACTTATATGACCATAGTGAAAACTTAAAAAATCTTCTCCTCCGAAAGTGTCAGGCATATTTTCAAATAATTTTGCAGAAACATTCCTTTGGTGACACTCTACAAGATTCCTTTAAGCCATGGTGGTTGGTAAAAAAAATAGCCACCACGGGGCAGGGCTGTTTGGAGATTTTATTTTTGCCTTATGGCCGTGGAGCGATACTGGCCCTCTTGGGCCTCTTGTTTTTATTATTGTCTAACGTTTAATTTGACGTACGTCATATATCAACATGTGCAAATGTTTAATTGAATGTCTGATGTCTAATAAAGACATTTGAATTATTGAATATATAATATTTAACTAATAATTTGCCATCATGCAGGTCTGTACAAATCCCATAGCCTGACATCCGAGATAAGTCCTAAATCACATCGGGCAAGTCGCTAATTGCAAAATCTCTGTCCCGGACAAGTGGCATTTTCCGAAAATCCGCGTCACATTATTTTAACCCATTTACGTAACAGTGACTGTAAATTCCTGTGTCTGGTAGCCCGGCTTAATTACTTAAACGCATGTGTGTCATGTATAAATTTGACTGTATATTACATGCGAAAAACCACTCACACGTGATCATAAATAATCAATAACAGTAGGCGGAGTTACCCACCTGTTAGATCGAGTGGTTTCAGCCAACCGAAACGCGTCAGTAATAGTCGATTAACGTGATATATAATACCCAATAAGGCGGTCCAATCATTACTGATGAATGCTAGAGAATTGCCAATGGATTGGTCTCATTAAAATATTTCCTTAACCCATTACTTTACAGAACAATGGCCTTATAAGCACCCTGTAGTGTATACTGGCTTATCAGTTTTACTGCACTGTGCGCACAGGGTTATTGGGAAGAATTTACAATTTTGACACCTGTGTAATAAATCCTAAAATATGGTTAATTTCTATGCATGACTGGTTTAATGTAAGATTATGAAATGCTGCCGATAAAATTTACTATTTAGCAGTGTTTTTTATGTTTACCTAGCTAAATTAGTTCAGTTTCTACAGTAAATTTAAAATATATATTTATTTTTTTCTAAGTTATTTAGCGTATACTCATATTTTTGCGCTTACGTTGATATTTAAATAAAATCCATGTTTAAACAACAAGTCATAATGGTCATACATACCAATATCTATTTAAAGATAGAACCAAGCTATGATTTACATTAAAAGTTGTATCTGAATTGCCTCATATTTGGTTAAAAATACTTACGATAAAATGAACAAGTAAACTTCAAAAATATTTAACCCTTTCCCGACGAAAGACGTGTATTTCGCATCTGCAGCAGATGAATTTGAAAACGTTTTGACAAATAGGAAATTGCGCAATAGTTCTTCGTTTCAAAGTGGAAATGACCTACTACGTCATATGTCACAGGAGGTCACGCTGTGTAATTTGGTAGCACGTGGTCGATCGCAGTTGATTGGGTACTGGGTAGTCATATATATCACTGAGATCACACATGATCTATGGAAAATTGATTGGGTATAACGTTAACATGATCGTTTTTCATTGGAGAGTTATAAGTTAGTGTAACTATACAACAAAAGGACTTGATTTTATAGAGGATGCTTATTCAAATTTGAAAAAAGAAAATTGTAAATAACAATGGCTGCTCAAATCATACTTGAGGTTTGGGTGTGTAAATTGAATTGCATTTTAAGGTTATTCTTTAACTGGAAACATTCCGAATTTTCGCCGCATAAATAAAGGTAAGATATCAATGTATCGAATGGGCTATTTTTAGCTCACCTGTGCACGAAGTGCTCAAGGTGAGTTATTGTGATCGCCCTATGTCCGTCGTCCGTCAACATTTTCTCCTCTGTAACAGGTGGGCAACTGGGATGAAACTTCACAGAAAGCATCCTCTCAATGTCCTCACCATAATTCCTTTATTTTTGGGATCCATGCAGAATTCTGGTTTCCATGGCAACGAAATGAAAAAAACTTCAAAATTCTTCTTCTCCCAAACTGGTTGGCAGATTTTCAAATAATTCTGTAGAAACGTTCCTTGGATGACCCTCTATCAGATTCCTTCAAGCTATGTTGATTGGTAGAAAATCATGGCCGCCAGTGGAGGGCGGGGCTATTTTGCCTTATCTGGCTATAGTGAAAACTTAACAAATCTTCTCCTTGGAAAGTGTCAGGCCGATTTTCAAATAATTTTGTAGAAATGTTCCTTGGATGACCCTCAAGCCATGTTGATTAGTCGAAAAACATAGCTGCCAGAGGGGTGGGGCTATTTTGCCTTATATGGCTATTATAAAAACCTAAAAAATCTTCTCCAAAAGTGTCAGACCGATTTTCAAATAATTTTGTTGAAATGTTCCTAGGGTGACCCTTTATTAGATCTTTTCAAGAAATGTTGATTGGTTGAAAAACATGGCCGCCAGGGGGCGGGGCTATCAGATTCCTTCAAGCTAAGTTGATTGGTCGGAAACTGGCTGCCAGGCGGCGAGTCTTATATAGCTAAAGTGAAGAAGAAAAAAATCAGGTGAGCGATCCAGGGCCATCATGGCCCTCTTGTTTAAAAGAAATTTTAGAATCTAAAAAAGATTACATTAGATACAAGAACAGAAGCGCTCTCAGACGATATTGTGCGATAGTCGACAAGCGCTCTCCGTCGCTAGTGTGCGTCTGTGGATAGCGGCGCTCGGAAGCACTTGCGTGACGTAATGGGTTAAATGTATTTTGATCCATATTTCTACTTTCGGTATGTGATGTTTGCAAACTGGTGCAAACCAGTTCTCAGTAAGACTTGGAAGAAAATTTTCGCCATGCAGAAGTTAATAAAATAAATTCGATCCAAATTAAAGACAATACAACGACTTCTAGAAATTATCTTGCCATTTATCAATTTGAAATACCTTCATGATCAACATAATATTCGTAATATCAGGGACACAAATGAAATTGGAATGAAATATATAAATGATTCTCCGAGTATGATAAATGCCCAATCACGGCTTTGTTTACCAGATAGGAGAAATTGGTACTAATTTCAAGATTATTATCATGATGTTATAAGTCCACTACCGGTCAGAGACCGGTTTCTGGACGATAGGTTTGGTCGATTCTGTCTGTCAGTCCCACCTAACCTTGTCTGGCCCGCATCTTAACCATCCATCACAGGATATAGTATAACCTTGGCACAAACGTTCACCATGATGAGGCAGCTTGTTACACGCAAGACCCAGGCCTGTATTTCAAATGTCAAGGTCACACTTAGGGGTCAAAGGTCAAAATGAGTAGTTTGATAAGCCTGTACCTTGTCAAACCTGCATCTTAACCATCCATCATACGATTTCCAAGAAACTTGGCACAAACACTCACCATGATAAGGGGATGTGTCATGTTCAAGATCAAATAAAACATTTCCAACTTAAATAATCATTATCGGCAGAAGATGAATTTTGAAAATACTGTTTAAAATGAAGAAATAGTTCATACGTTTGTCTACTTTGATGATCTTACATTTCAATGTCTGTTTTCCCCCATAAATGTTTCATCCAAATTCTTTGATAGAAGTCTGCTGCAGGCTCCTTCAATGTGAAGAGGGATGTGATAAAAAGACAAAATAAATCAACAATTCCTAGTTGATCATATCTGTATCCCAAAGTTTAACTTTGTACCCTAAATGTTCAAAGAGCTCAATGCAGCAGACAACTTTTTAAAAACATTGTGGTGAATACATGGTTTGCTCATAAAAATTTATACAATAATTATAATTTCATTTATATATTGAGATAATTTCCACATTTTTCGTTTACATGTTTTCAAAGTTGTCTCTAAGAAAGCATTTATTTATTAAACGAGATGGATTTATGAAAATCAAAAGATCATGTAAGAGATATTGAAATATTCAATTGAAATAACTAATGGAGTAATGAAAATTGAAATACTCCATTACTTTCGATGCATGGGTGTAATACTCAATAAACATAAACAGCTTATCTGTAGCACTGCTTTTTATACGACCGTTTTTTAAAAACGGTCCGTATTATGGTATCGTCATGTCCGTCCGTCCGTCCGTCCGTTCGGGTTTTCCGCACTTTTTTCTTACATACTTTGAGCTATTAAGCTGAAATTTTGTATAAGGCTTTGTAGTGAAGTGTCACAGATCAAGTTCATATTTCCTGGGATTTCGTCAATTTTTGAATGAGTTATGCCCCTTTTTGGACTTAGAATATTTGTTTTCCGCACTTTTTTTCTACATGCTTTGATCTATTGAGCTGAAATGATGTATATGGCTTTGTAATCATGAGTTACAGATCAAGTTCACATTTCCTCGGATTTCGTCAATTTTTGAATGAGTAATGCCCCTTTTTGGACTTAGAATATTGGTTTTCCGCACTTTTTTCTTACATACTTTGAGCTATTGACCTAAAATTGTGTATTAGGCTTTGTAGTGATATGTCACAGATCAAGTTCATATTTCCTGGGATTTCGTCAATTTTTGAATGAGTTATGCCCCTTTTTGGACTTAGAATATTTGTTAGAAAGAATATTTGTTAGAATATTTGTTTTCCGCACTTTTTTTCTACATGCTTTGATCTATTGAGCTGAAATTATGTATATGGCTTTGTAATCATGAGTTACAGATCAAGTTCACATTTCCTCGGATTTCGTCAATTTTTGAATGAGTTATGCCTCTTTTTGGACTTAGAATATTGGTTTTCCGCACTTTTTTCTTACATACTTTGAGCTATTGACCTGAAATTGTGTATTAGGCTTTGTAGTGATATGTCACAGATCAAGTTCATATTTCCTGGGATTTCGTCAATTCTTGAATGAGTTATGCCCCTTTTTGGACTTAGAATATTTGTTTTCCGCACTTTTTTTCTACATGCTTTGATGTATTGAGCTGAAATTATGTATATGGCTTTGTAATCAAGTGTCACAGATCAAGTTCACATTTCCTCGGATTTCGTAAATTTTTGAATGAGTTATGCCCCTTTTTGGACTTAGAATATTTGTCAATTTCTGCATCAGTTATGCATTTTTCATAGTTTCCCATTATTCTTTAACAACTTATTCCTGAACGACTTTATTAACTTTTTACAAACAAACAATATATCAAAACAAAGAGGAAACTTACAAAGAAGTTCCTGACGGGCGTATTATGTACCGTTTGCGGTACTCTTGTTATAAGACACTACCAAAGTGTGTGAGCCTATAAACATTAAAAAACTACGTTGCCAAAGACTAAGTTCATCTTTTTTAAAAACATCAGAAAATGACTTCAGGAACTTAGGATTATTTTGGAGTGCTTAAGTTAAAACATGAATAATGGCTACTGGGTTTAAGTTTGTGACAACAACATAGCAAGTTTATTCCACTGTACAATATGGCCACTAGAGCCAAAAATTAGAAAAATCATTTAATTACATCGCTTCCTAAATCAGTGAGACCCTCTTCAACAATTGTTCAAATATTATTTCCTCCATTGCAGAAGATGGCCACCAGAGCTATCAGCATTTTGACTTTTGTTTATAAATTTGCTGTGTCAATTGAGTGATATTGAACAATTATGATAATGGTCCTGTTATTGTAATTCCTGCTTATTTGTGTCATATGTCCTTCACACTGCATTACTTGGTCATAACTTGGTACTGTTTAGCAAATTCATAGAACTGAGATCATAATATCTTGAGCCACACCAATCATCATACATCAGAAACAAACCAACAATAAATATTTAAAAACTACCCAGTTCTCATGCATCCCATGTCTTTTGTAGTTTACCAATCTAGTAATATTCAATGGAAATGTTTCAGCATTTGACAATCCTTTTTCTTGTTATTACAGTGGCAGAGGTTACAACAACAGACGTGGTGGCTATAATGGGGGTGGCGGAGGTCGAGGAGGCGGTGGTGGTGGCCGTAAACCAATGCCAACAGAACCACCTTATACAGTATATGTAGGAAATCTCCCCCGAGGCATTGTACAAGGAGATCTTGAACTCATTTTTAGAGATCAGCGGGTAAGCATGGGTCATAATAATTGTGCAATGAATAATTAACTATTTAGATTACCTGAGCAAAAGCAGGGCTCGCTCTGTAGGTCGCCATTGTCGGCAAATAGAGATTATTTTGTTAATTTGGCAACGGAAAATGGCATTATTATATTTTGTAACTGGATAAAAAAAAATCCTCTTCTAATCACGTATGAGAGCATGAAAACACATGTCAATGAAGCGTGAACGACCTTGTTTATCTCAAGTGTCATACCACAGTGTTAATTACAAGCTTGATTGGCTGCGGGTCATCGCCTTATCAGTTAATCCTGGAGTGTGTGTAATACACTTCGATGACTGTGCAATTTTGTTCAATGCCGCTTAACTTATCACCTTTCATTGTACACTTTAATCACCCAATTTAGAATGATAACAGTTTAAATTAGTTCAATGCCGATATATATTTTTCGGTGCATCCAATTTTTAAAAAAGACCGACATGTTTAGATTTGTTTACATTGCTCACCCATATTGTTTTCCATGGATTATATTTAACCGAATGAAATATTTAACAAAATAATTATATATCTTATTCATTCTTAACGTATAGGGAGTTGGGTATTTTTTTTTTACCTTTTTAGCTCACCTGAGCTTAGCTCATGGTGAGTTATTGTGATCGCCTTTTGTCTGGCGTGCGTCGTACGTCTAACTTCTTCTCCTCAGTAACCAGTGGGTCAATTTGGATGAAACTTCACAGAAAGCATCCTCTCAATGACCTCACCAGGTTTCCTTCAAATTTGTGGGATCCATGCAGAATTCTGGTTTCCGTGGCAATGAAATGAAAAAACCTCAAAATTCTTCTTCTCCCAAACTGGTTGGCAGATTTTCAAATAATTATGTAGAAATGTTCCTTGGATGACCCTCTATGAGATTCCTTCAAGCCATGTTGATTGGTCCAAAAACATGGCCCGCCAGGGGTGCGGGGCTATTTTGCCTTATATGGCTATAGTGAAAACTTAAAAAGTCTTCTTCTCCCAAACTGGTTGGCAGATTTTCAAATAATTTTGTAGAAATGTTCCTTGGATGACTCTCTATTAGATTCCTTCAAGCCAAGTTGATTGGTCAAAAAACATGGCCGCCAGGGGGGCGAGGCTATTTTGCCTTATATGGCTAAAGTGAAAACTTAAAAAATCTTCTCTTCCGAAAGTGTCAAGCCGATTTTCAAATAATTTTGTAGAGATGTTCCTTAAGTGACCCACTTTTGGATTCCTTCAAGCCATGTTGATTGGTCAAAAAGCATGGCCGCCGGCTATTGCTTTTTTGCATTATATGGCTATAGTGAAAACTTAAAAAATCTTCTCCTCCAAAAGTGTCAGGCCGATTTTCAAATAATTTTGTAGAAATGTTCCTAGGGTGACCCTCTATTTCCTTTAAGCCAAGTTGATTGGTCGGAAACTATGGCCGCCAGGGGGCGGAGTTTATATAGCTAAAGTGAAGAAAAAAACAGGTGAGCGATGCCAGGGCCTTCATGGCCCTCTTGTTAATGAAACATGGCACAGTTTACGCTGCTTACAGAGCCCTATCTCCGTTCTTTCAACGGAGTTTGATTAGTGGTTTAGTTTCTTCAAACACTTCAATGAACCTTTTCTCAAAATTTATTGATATCGCCGACAGCCGGAGAATTATCAAAACTCGATTTTGAGAACAGGTTCCTCGAAGTGTTTGAAACAACTAGACCACCAATCAAACTCCTGTAAAATCCCGGAGATAAGACATTGTAAGCGGCGTAGACTGCGCCATGTCTCATTAAAAAGGCTGAAGAAATAAAAAAGTACCATGCAAATATGACGTCAAAAGTCACTTGGTATACACACACTGATTGTGTCGCCTACCCAGTAAGCTGGGAAACGCCGAGGGATCCCTTTTCCTTTGTCTGTCTGTCTGTCCCATAATGCATCAATTGGTCATACTTTGTTTCTATTTGGGGAATTCACTTATATCTTTTAATGCTGAAACCTTGTTATCTAGAGAATTGAACGCTGCAAGGGGCATTTATTTTTATTTTTAGTTATCTTCCCTTTCCAATTTTAGTTGGGTTCTCTCTCTCTGTTTGTCATTCGTCTTTAGCTTCAAACTACATTGAGACTATCTATCAAAGATAGTTTTGTCTGATTACTAGTTACTTTTAGCTTCCCACAGCTTGTTTAGCCCTTTCCCTCATATGACAATTCTGCAGCAGACGACTTTGAACGTATTTTGTCAAAACATAGAAACTCTCCATAATTGAATGGATAACCTATGACAAAAAGTGGAAAACATTGTGGCAAAAGGAGAAATTGCACGTTTTGTGCAATTTCTTCTTTTGTCACTATCTTTTCAAAAAGCTGTCTGCTGCAGAGGCGTCAGAAAGCATCTATATGAGGGAAAGGGTTAGAATGCCTTATAAATTACAAAACTCCTCTTGCCTTTTCTTTAAGGTAAGAAGCGTGCGACTTGTGAGGGATAAAGAAACAGATCAATTTAAAGGATTTGCATATGTTGAATTTGATGACATCGAATCATTGAAAGAAGCATTGACATATGATGATGCGGTAAGTTTAACATTTTAACACTTTTCCACATACATCAAATCTACAGCAGATCTTGATGACTATTTGTCATTCAAGTTTGAATATGGGTTTGATTGGGATTGACAATGGCCACAAGAGCTTACAATAGAAAAATCTTACTGGTGATCAATTAACCCTTTCCCTCATATAGACACTTATTAACACCTCTGCAGCAGACTGCTTTTTGAAAACATAGTGACAAAAGAAGAAATTGCTCAAAACAAGCAATTTCTCCCTTTGCCACAATTTTTTTCCATTTTTAGTCATATAGATTATCCATTCAATTATTGAAATTTTCCATTTTGTGACAAAATATGTTCAAAGTCGTCTGCTGCAGAATTGTTGTATGGGGGAAAGGGTTAAACAAAATTATTCGACTCCTGCACAAGGTGGCCTCCAGATTTTGAAATAGAAATATCAAATGGTCCAATTCAAAATGAATTAACACAAACGTTTCTAAAATTGTTGAAGATGGTCACCAGAGCTAAAGTAAATCATATTCCTAAACCACTGATCCAATTTAAAAATATTTTGCCATAAAGGTTCCTCAAGTAGCCCTCATTACAACATTGTTTGAAGCATTCTACTTTGCTGCACGGCAAAAACGTGAAATAGAAAACAGTATCTTATTCCTCTTATTAATCCCATATTGGTCAAAAACCGGTTTGGTCGATTCCGTCTGTCTGTCAGTCCCACCTAACCTTGTCCGGACTGCATCTTAACCATGCATCATAGGATTTGAAAGAAACTTTGCACAAACGTTAACAATGATGAGGCGGCGTGTCACGCATAAGACCCAGGCCTGTACCTCAAATGTTAAGGTCACACTTAAGAGGTCAAAGATCAAAATGATTACAGTTTGATAGGACTACCTTTTCCGGCTCACATCTCAACCATGCATCATAGGATTCCCAAGATACTGGGCATACATGTTCACCATGACGATGTCGTGTGTTAGATAACATGTTGCGCACAAGACCCAGGCCTGTACATCAAAGGTTAAAATGAGTACTGTTTGATAGGACTGTACCTTGGCTGGCCAGCATCTTAACCATACATCATAGGATTTCCAAGAAACTTGGCACAAACTTTCACCATGATGAGGCTGCATGTCACGCTCAATACCCAGGCCTGTACCTTAGATGTCATGGGCACACTTATAGGACAAAGGTCAAAATGAGTACTGTTTGATAGGACTACCTTGTCCGACCCGCATCTCAACCATACATCATAGGATTCCCAAGTTATTGGGCACACATGTTCACCATGATGAGATGGCATGTCGCACACAAGACCCAGGTCTGTAGCTCAATGGTCAAGGTCACACTTAGAGGTCAAAGGTCAAAATGAGTACTGTTTGGTAGGACTACCTTGTTCGGCTCACATTTCAACCATGCATCACAGGATTCCTAAGTTACTGGGCACATATGTTCGCCATGATAATATGACATGTGTCACACAAGACACATGCCTGTACTTCAAAGGTCAAGGTGACACTTAGAGGTCAAATGTCCTCGACCGGTAAGGGACATTAACTTGTTTAAATAATACAATAGATATCGGAATGAATAATTAAGTGACCATTGTCGTCCTCATGCTGTGTATCAAGGATCCCATATATTGATTACTTCTCTTCCATCTGTCTGTCACACTGACCTACTTTTTCCCCTTTTTGAACATTCCCACATAAGTTTGTAAAGGAAAGGCAAAATTAAACTTTGGTTTGAATTTTTCAGTTATTTGAAGACAAAAATATTCGAGTGGATGTTGCGGAGGGTAGACGAGATAGGAACCAGAGGGGAGGTGGAGGAAGAGGAGGTGGAGGGAGAGGGGGTGGTTGGAGTGATGAAAGAGGAGGAGGTATTTATAACTTGACCCTTTCCCAGATATACACATGTTGGCAGACGACTATTGTAAACAATGTGACAAAAAAAGAAATTGCTCAACATAAGCAATTTCTCCTATGGTCACATTGTTTTTAACTGCATTAAATAATGATTTTTCACTTTCAGTGATTTTTGTCAAGCCCTCTTGCCAGTTGCCTGAGTCTGTCTGTCCGAACCTTGTTCCGCCAGTATCTTAACTATGCATCATAGAATTTCCAAGAAACTCGATGATGAGGTGGTGTGTCGCGCACAAGACCCAGGTCAAATGTCAAGGTCACACTTAGAGGTCAAAGGTCAAAATGAGAACTGTTTGATAGGACTGTTCCTTATCCAGCCCGCATCTTAACAATCCATCATAGGATTTCCAAGAAACATGGTACACACATTCACCATGATGTGGAGGCGTGTTGCGCTCAAGACCCAGGCCTGTACCTCAAATGTCAAGGTCACACTTAGAGGTCAAAGATCAAAATGAGTACTGTTTGATAGGACTACCTTGTCCGGCTCAGGAATCCGCTGTGGTCGAAATTGGGTGTCCCAGGTTCGATCCCAAGTCGCGGCACTACGGTCATGGTGGAGTGCCCATGGGCAAGGCACATTTTCTAGCCTAGTACTGGTTTGTTTACCGAGGGATCATGAATAAGTGAACTGTCGCCGTGATATAATTGAAATATTGTTGAAAGCGGCGTAAAACCCCAATAAATAAATAAATAAATTGTCCGGCTCACATCTCAACGATGCATCATAGGATTCCCAAGTTTCTGGACACACATATTCTAGTCGGGTCAATATATGACTAAAGATACCTTTACCCCAAAACAATTGCAACAAAAGGTTTTTCAACGGTTTTGACTACCATTGGGTATAGACAATGACCAAAAAAAAGTCTTTGAAAATCCAACTTCCGGAAAGTGCTTTTTTTTCAAGATGGCCGCCAGTGCCATAAAATATTTTTAAGCTATTTAGTATTTACACCAGGGTTATACATTTTGAACCTATAATCCATTGTTCAGTTGTCCAGAACCTAGGTAAGTGATGTAAGAAAGTCCCCGAGTATGTAGGTAGTCACAAAATTCAAAATGGCTGCCAAAATGACATCCAAGATGGCCGCCAATACCCTAAAATGCCTATAAATCATTTACTGTTTACCATAGACAAGAACTTGTGGTGTCTATCCATAGGTTTTGCGGTCAAGGAATCTAATAAAGTATGTTAAACTATCAATGAGTAATCAGGTAATGACTGAGATGCTTAAATGAGTTCCAAGATGCCCACTAAAATCTTAAAATGCCTGTAAGACACATATTATTTATACATTTAACCAGCCACTGTATTAGAAGGCTGCTGAGATCATCACAGATGCACCAGAGAATAGCCATATACAACAAATTGTTCTGATGCTAGGTTGCTTT
The DNA here is from genome assembly GCA_031761405.1 of Serripes groenlandicus. Lineage (NCBI taxonomy): Eukaryota > Metazoa > Mollusca > Bivalvia > Cardiida > Cardiidae > Serripes > Serripes groenlandicus. The sequence continues at coordinate 63,687,329 of JASEVX010000003.1, forward strand.
CACACCTTCATGAATTTGCTCGGAGCCATAGGAACACTATTGGTTTACACAGGACTTACAAACATTCTGGAAGTGGTTTATGGGGACAATGCTGCACTACAATTGATGACTGGGAAGTCAGTCCAAAGATCATTCTGCGGTCACCTGCTGGTAAACAATTGCCATAACCACATGATTTTGTCAACCATAGTAAATGAAAATCCTGAGTTTGCATCACTGGTTGATCAGTCTGATGATATAATACTTCCTTGTTGGAAGACGAGACCACGACTGAGAGTGTTGTTATATCGGATACAATTGCCAAAATGAAATATGAAATGGAAGGCTGATTTTCGTGCTAGGTCAAAGACGAGTCAGTTATGGCTGAATTATCAGGAGATGCTACAGGTCACACAAGCTCTGATCAAAGCAGATTGCACTGGTTCTTCGACAATGTACTAGAAGGCTGTCTCGGATTGCCTACCCATATTTGCAGCAGCTGGACATTAGAACTGCTTGAAATCCGCACATTTTCTATCTTGAAGAAATGAGTAAACTGGAATTCAAACATCCTGATGTATTGAGAAAATTCTTTAATGGCTTCCATGTAGTTCATCGCAGCAATTAGTTCTGGGCTGGCCTGAGAGCTGAACTTCTAATTGAACAGACACTGATAAACTTGAGGCTTGACACATGGAAGAGGGATGACCGAAGAACAACGATCGCTATGGCCAATGTCAATACCTGTAACATCAGAGTACAACAATGCAATGCAAGAGTTCAACCATCTCTCCTACACAACACGGCAGCACAAGGAATCTACTGAAGTGAAGATCAAGAGAGATTCATCTGATCTGGCAAAAATCCATGCAAAACTAGTGATATGCACACCTTTCTTTGAAAGTCCTTCTCTCAGAAACATTCTCAATGGTGTAGTGGCCTCGGAAGATGTAAATGTACACAACTTGTCAAGTACAAGTCAGTTGGTAGCATAATGATTTACAAAATGAATTGACAGCCGGTTTTCACATTCTCATTCAAACAGAAAGACATAGCTAAAACTCTTGGATATAGCTCTGCGGTTAAAGTTTGCTCCTTATCAAAATATTGATCCAGCCTTGTTGTTCCAGCGGTTCTTGGTAGTGTCCAAAACAAATGATCTTTCATTGGAAGTCGTCATGAGTTACACGCTGAGTCCATTCCCACCTGCCCTGTTTGAGGCCAGAGGTGTCTTTAGAAAGGCCGATAAACCACAACTTGCTCATGCCATCATTGCTCATTCGAAAACAGACCATTATGTCCTGGACGGAGGTTCATTACTCCATCGTGGTGTACCATGGAAGAGGGGTGTTAGCAATTGCAGTCATACTTCACCATTCGCCATTACGGTTCTGCAACTGTATTTTTTGATGGGTATAGCGGAGGTCCATCCATTAAGGACAACACACATCAAAGGCGTGGGCAGAATTTACACCCAGTAGTCAGATTCACTGCAGACACTGAGTTCGCGGGGAAGAAGGATGAATTTCTGTCGCGAGACAGCAACAGACAAGAGCTGATTGATTTGATAAATTGGGAACTATGAGAACAAAATTGCAATGTACTCAACGCACCTGTTGATGCAGACGTAGATATTTTTAACGCTGCAGTAGAATGCTCGTGTCTACACTCAACCACTTTGATTGGAGAAGATACTGACCTACTGATTCTACTCCTTTAGCATGTGCACACAGGTTGCAAGGACATATATTTCCGCTCGGACAATCAGTCAAAGGACATCAAGGTGTATAACATAAACAAAGTGAAAGCAATTCTAGGTGGCGAGTTATGTTCGCGGTTACTCTTCATTCATGCCTTTACAGGTTGTGATACAACATCCAGGACTTTTGGCATTGGAAAGAAGTCCGCATTTCAAAATATCCTAATCTCAAATCAAGCGCCAACGCTTTTGTTCTCCCAAACCAGCTAAGGGACGTAAGATGGCGTCTTGGCAATCAGGCAATGTCAGTAATGTTTGGCGGACAGTGCATCAATTCCCTTGCATCCTTGAGCTACATCATGTTCAGCAATAAAGTTGTCTCGTCCAAGTCATTTGTCACTCCTGAACGCCTTCCCCCTACTGCATCGTCCACGAAATACCACAGTCTACCAGATTATGGTAAAGGGCTTAGATGTCGTAAGTTGGGGCTGGAAACTTGAGAACACCCAGTTTGTACCAATCCTGACTAATTTAAATGCTGCTCCTGTCAATCTCCTGACCATCGTCCACTGTAACTGTTCAACTGCTTGTGGTTCACTTCGCTGTAGCTGCAGAACGTTTTGGCTATCGTGCACTGCTGTTTGTGGCCAGTGTCAACTTAACGTGTGTAACAATACGTTTAACCGCAACTTAACGTGTGTGACAATCCGTTTAACCAGTCTTTTGTTCCAGAGGAGTAGAATTATGACAGTGATTGACTCATTACCGAATGACTTCAACCAGACATATGATATTTGCTAGATCACTGAGCAATACAACATGAATGTGAAGGGTAAATGCCTGGTTTTAAAAGTATTGAAGTTTATTCTATACCTTAAGTATGCCTCAATGCTTAATATATGAACGCCAACCAAGGCCTAGACAATATGTACACTATAGGATGACAAATAAATGATGTATATCTGTAACATGGTATTTGCGGCCATCTTGAAATTCAGTTTAAACACCATATTGCATATCATACATTCCCTGATTACTCATTGATAGTTTAACATACTTAATTAGCTTCCTTGCCCCCTGAAACCTATAGTTTGACACCAAAATTACTAGTCTACGGTATGTAGTAAATGATTTATAGTCTGTTTAGGGTATTGGCGGCCATTTTGAGTTTATTGATGACCTACTTACATAAGGACATTCTTCTAGCACTCATGTGTGCTCTGGACAACTTATCAATGCAGATAGATACCAAATTGATTACCATGCTGTTACTACTAATATGCATAATGATAGTTTATGGCACTGGCGGCCATCTTGGACGCCATCTTAGGAAAAAAAGCACTTTCCAGAAGTTGGATTTTGAAAGAAATTTTTTTGGTCTTTAACTATACCCAATAGTAGTCAAAACCATTGAAAAACCTTTTGTTGCAATTTTTTTGGGGTCAAGCGGTATATTGACCCTACTATTCACCATGATAAGGTGACATGTGGCACATAAGACACAGGTCTGTACCTCAAAGGTAAAAATGAGTACTGTTTGATAGAACTACCTTGTGTGGCACACAAGACACAGGCCTGAACCTCAGGTCAAGGTCACACTTAGATGTCAGGTCGAAATAAGAAACCATGCATCATAGAAATCCCAAGTTACTAGGCACACATGTTCACCATGATGAGGTGACATGTGGCACACAAGACACAGGCCTGTACCTCAAAGGTCAAGGTCACACTTATAGGTCAAAGTATGAAATAAGAAATGTTTGATAGGACTGTATCCAAAATGTATGCAGTGCATTACTGTTTTTGTCCAAAAATACACATACAATACACAATGTGCTGTCCTCCTCCGGAATGGGATCTTTTGTATGGCTTGCAATACAACATTAACTTGTTTTAGATAAACCTTATGGACACATTAGAGGCCATAGCTCGATGAAAAATCATCAGAACATTCATCTCCATCAAATCCCAATGAGGTCTTAAACTGGGTTTTATGGGGTCAATTTTGGACAATGGTATACAAAAAAGGTCCAAGCATTCTTTTATAAAATTTTATCTTTGCGCAGGATTTCAATTCAACAATGTTAACTTGTTCTAATTGTTTTGTTTTTTACAGGAGGTGGATTCAGAGGCGGACGTGGAGGACGTGGAGGATTTAATGATTATCAAGGTGGTGGTGGTGGTGGAGGAGGTGGAGGTAGAGGTAGAGGCGGCTATGAAGACAGAGGAAGTCGTGGGTTTGATAATAATGACAGTGGTGTCAATGACTTTAGTAATTTTGGTGGGGGTCGTGGAGGAGGAAGGGGACGACCAAGTTATGATAATTATGGAGGTGAACAAGGGAGTAGGCGGAGACAAAACAGCGGTGGTAGTTCAGGAGGCGGAGAAATTTTACGGGAGCCTTCACCAGGTAAGATTATGTAGTTCTGTAGACTTTCTGATATTGAATACCTCAAACTATGTTATCAAACTACTTTGTAGTGTCACTTTGAGACTTCAATGTATTACTGACATTGCAGATGGTTAATAATTAATTAGAATTTTAATCCTTGGAGATACTGTGTGGCGTAAGAATAATTTTGAAAATTAATTAATTTCTTATCTGTCCATCCTTTTTCATTATTTATTGGGCTAAATGGCAGGGAAAATTGCATACTCCTCAGTGTCCTTTTTTAGATCACCTGAGCCAAAGGCTCAAGGTGAGCTATTCTGATCACTTTTTGTCCGTCGTCCGTCCGGTGTTAACTTTTAGCTTTAAACATCATCTCCTCCCAAACTCCAAGGACAATTTCCGTGAAACATCACAGGACTGTTCCTCTGGTTGGCCTCTTTCAAAATTGTTCAAAGATTTAAATTCCATTGAGAACTTTGGTTGCTGCGGCATCAGAAAGGGGACAAAATGTCCAAACTTTAAAAATCTTCTCCTCCGAATCTGCCTGTCAGATTCAAATATAATTTGGTAGAAATGTTCCTTGGGTGACCCTCTATAAAAATTGTTCAAGCCATACTGATTGGGCGAAAAACATGGCAGTCAGGCGGCATCAAAAAAGGGGCAAAATGACCAAATTTGAAAATTCCATTTTTAGCTCGACTATTCGAAGAATATGAGAGCTTTACTACTCGCCCCGGCGTCTCCGTCTCCGTCGGCGTCCGGTTAAAGTTTTAGGGCAAGTTGGGATTTTCATTCATAAGTATTTGTGCTAGGGCTTTCATATTTGGAATATAGTTACATCTTATACCTTTCTTCACATTGAACGCTAAAGATGCTGAGTGTGATCTTCCTTTTGGGGAAAAAACCATGATTTTCGGGGGTTAAAGTTTTAGGGCAAGTTGGATTTTTTTGTTTTGTTTTTTTTGTTCTCATTAAGTACTTGTGCTAGGGCTTTCATATTTGGAATATAATTACATCTAATACCTTTCTTTATATTGTATGCTGAAGATTCTGAGTTTCACCTTCTTTTTGGGGTAAAAGACATGATTTTGGGTGGTTAAAGTTTTAGGGCAAGTTGGCATTTTCATTTATTTTTTAAAATTTTCTCTATAAGAATTTGTGCTAGGGCTTTAATATTTAGAATATAGTTACATCTTATACCTTTCTTCACATTGAATGCTGAAGATGCTGAGTGTGACCTTCTTTTTGGGGTAAAAAACATGATTTTCGGTTAAAGTTTTGGGGCAAGTAGGATTTTATTTTATTTTTAGCTCACCTGAGCTTTGCTCAAGGTGAGTTATTGTGATCGCCTTTTGTCCGGCGTCCGTCGTGCGTCGTGCGTCAACTTCTTCTCCTCAGTAACCAGTGGGTCAATTTGGATGAAACTTCACAGAAAGCATCCTCTCAATGACCTCACTAGAATTCCTTCAAATTTTTGGGATCCATGCAAAATTCTGGTTTCCATGGCAACGAAACTGAAAAAACTTCAAAATTCTTCTTCTCCCAAACTGGTTGGCAGATTTTCAAATAATTTTGTAGAAATGTTCCTTAGATGACCCTCTATCCGATTCCTTCAAGCCATGTTGATTGGTCGAAAAACATGGCCGCCAGGGGGGGCGGGGCTATTTTGCCTTATATGGCTATAGTGAAAACTTAAAAAATCTTCTCCTCCGAAAGTGTCAGGCCGATTTTCAAATAATTTTGTAGAAATGTTCCTTGGGTGACCCTCTATCAGATTCCTTCAAGCCATGTTGATTGGTCGAAAAACATGGCCGCCAGGGCGGGGCTATTTTGCCTTATATGGCTATAGTGCAAACTTAAAAAATCTTCTCCTCCAAAAGTGTCAGGCCGATTTTCAAATAATTTTTTAGAAATGTTCCTTGGGTGACCCTCTATCAGATTCCTTCAAGCCATGTTGATTGGTAAAAAAACATGGCCGCCAGGGGGCGGGGCTATTTTGCCTTTTATGGCTATAGTGAACACTTAAAAAATCTTCTCCTCCATAAGTGTCGGGCCGATTTTTAAATAATTTTGTAGAAATGTTCCTTGGGTAACCCTCTATCAGATTCCTGCAAGCCATGTTGATTGGTCGAAAAACTTGGCTGCCAGGGGGCGGGGCTATTTTGCCTTATATGGCCAAAGTGAAAACTTAAAACATCTTCTCCTCCGAAAGTGTGTGGCTGATTTTCAAATAATTTTGTAAAAACGTTCCTTGGATGACCCTCTATCAGATTCCTTCAAGCCATGTTGATTGGTCGAAAAACATGGCCGCCAGGGGGGCGGGGCTATTTTGCCTTATATGGCTATAGTGAAAACTTAAAAAATCTTCTCCGAAAGTGTCAGACCGATTTTCAAATAATTTTGTAGAAATGTTCCTTGGATGACCCACTTTCAGATTCCTTCAAGCCATGTTGATTGGTAAAAAAACATGGCCGCCAGTGGGCAGGGCTATTTTGCCTTATATGGCTATAGTGAAAACTTAAAACATCTTCTCCTCCAAAAGTGTCTGGCCGATTTTCAAATAATTTTGTAGAAATGTTCCTAGGGTGACCCTCTATCAGATTCCTTCAATCCAAGTTGATTGGTCGGAAACTATGGCTGCCAGGGGGCCGGGCTTATATAGCTAAAGTGAAAAAAAAATATTAGGTGAGCGATTCCAGGGCCATCATGGCCCTCTTGTTTTAACTTTTTCTGAATAAGTACTTGTGCTAGGGCTTTTATATTTGGAAAATAATTACATTTAATACATTTCTTCATATTATATGCTGAAGATGCTGAGTGTGACCTTCTGTTTGCGGTAAAACACATGCTTTTGGGTGGTTAAAGTTTTAGGGCAAGTTGGCTTTTTCATTTAATTTTCAAATTTTTCTAAATAAGTACTTGTGTTAGGGCTTCCATATTTGGAATATAATTACATGTACTTCCTTTCTTCACATTGTATGTTGAAGATGCTGAGTGTGACTTTTAGGGGGTAAAAAACATAATTTTTGTTTGATTTTGAGAATTTTAGATAAATTCTTAATTTTTGGTTACATTTCTTTCTAATTGTGATCATTTATTTATCAAATATAATTCTTTAACATATCAAACGGGTTTTGCATGGTGTCAAACATTAGGAAAACCTTTTTTTAAGGTTTTGCTAATTTTGGACTCGGTCAGTTTTAACATTTGCGTTTAGCTCAACGTTAAAGTTACATCATTCAAATCACTTCATACTTCACATATTTGTTAAGGGCCATCGTACAATTAGGTTAGATAACTCCATTGTATCCTAAATATGGAGTAATGGCCCTTGATTGACTTAGGAAATTTTATTTTTAAATTATATTTAAATGTATGTATATATCTATTCAGTTGCTTTTACATATAGAGTATATAATATGATTTAATAGTACTTAAGTGCAATATAATGAAATAGTGCTTTATGTGAATAAGCGGCCTGTAGTCGAGCGCTGTCCTCCGACAGCTCTTGTTTTGAAAGTGCTTGTCTGATTTTAAGAAAATATAATACGAATCTTACTGTAATGATCCTCTATTTAATTTGTTTAAGCCGTTTTGATTGGTTACACAATCATAGCAACCAGGCGTCATCACAAAAGGGGTAAATTGAACTTTTAGCTACAAATGACAACCAACTCCTACCATTCCAATAGACCAATTTCCACAAAACATCACAGGAATGTTCCTTTGGTGGTCCTCTTTCAAAATTGTTCAAAGATTAAAATTCCAATGAGAACAATCAGAAAGGGGACAAAATGTCCAAACTTTAAAAATCTTCTCCTCCGAATCTGCCTGTCAGATTCAAATATAATTTGGTAGAAATGTTCATTGGGTGACCCTCTATAAAAATTGTTCAAGCCATACTGATTGGGCGAAAAACATGGCAGTCAGGCAGCATCAAAAAAGGGGCAAAATGACAGAATTTGAAAATTTCATTTTTATGAAAGTGCTTGTCTGATTTTAAGAAAATATAAACTGAATCTTACTATAATGATCCTCTATTTAATTTGATTAAGCCGTTTTGATTGGTTACACAATCATAGCAACCAGGCGTCATCACAAAAGGGGTAAATTGAACTTTTAGCTACAAATGAGATCCAAACTCCTACCATTCCAATAGACCAATTTCCACAAAACATCACAGGAATGTTCCTTTGGTGGTCCTCTTTCAAAATTGTTCAAAGATTAAAATTCCAATGAGAACTTTGGTTGCTGCGGCATCAGAAAGGGGACAAAACGTCCAAACTTTAAAAATCTTCTCCTCCGAATCTGCCTGTCAGATGCAAATATAATTTGGTAGAAATGTTCCTTGGGTGACCCTCTATAAAAATTGTTCAAGCCATACTGATTGGTCGAAAAACATGGCAGTCAGGCAGCATCAGAAAAGGGGCAAAATGACAAAATTTGAAAATTCCATTTTTATGAAAGTGTCTGATTTTAAGAAAATATAATACGAATCTTACTGTAATGATCCTCTTTTTAATTTGTTTAAGCCGTTTTGATTGGTTACACAATCATATCAACCAGGCGTCATCACAAAAAGGGTAAATTGAACTTTTAGCTACAAATGACAACCAACTCCTACCATTCCAATAGACCAATTTCCACAAAACATCACAAGAATGTTCCTTTGGTGGTCCTCTTTCAAAATTGTTCAAAGATTTAAATTCCATTGATAACTTTGGTTGCTGCGGCATCAGAAAGTGAGAAAAATACCCAAATTTTAAAATCCTTTTCCTCCATAATCTACTTGTGCGATTGCAAGATAATTTGGTAGAAATGTTCCTTAAGTGACCCTCTAAATAAACTGTTGAAGCCATATTGATTTCGTTGAAAAACAGGGCAGCAAGGCGGCATCAGGAAAGGTGCAAAATGACAAAAACTTTATAATTCCATTCTTATTAAAGTTCTTGTTAGATTTCAAGATATAAATGGCCTTTACTGATAAGCTGTTTCTTGAGAAGTGTCCACTCCTTTGCAGTTTCATTTGCACTCCCTGATAAAATTTTCCCAGATATTTGCAGTTAAATATTTGCTACTAATTTACTATCAATTAGGTGTCAGATCGATTTAGGGCCATCTTGGCCCTCTTGTTTTTTAGCTCACCTATGCACGAAGCTATGTCATGCATAGAGATATTTTCAAATAACTTGGCACAAACATGCACCATATCAAGACGATGTGCCAAATGAAAAAAAAAAATCTGTAGATTCAAGGTCAAGGTCACAGTGATAAGAAATAGACTTTAATTGAACTTTTCTTGTCCGGACCATAACTTTGTCATGCATAGAGATATTTTCCATTAACTTGGCACAAACATGCACCATATCAAGACGATGTGCCAAATGCAAAAAAAAATCTGTAGATTCAAGGTCAAGGTCACAGTGATAAGAAATAGACTTTAATTGAACTTTTCTTGTCCGGACCATAAATTTGTCATGCATAGAGATATTTTCAAATAACTTGGCACAAACATGCACCATATCAAGACGATGTGCCAAATGCAAAACAAATTCTGTAGATTCAAGGTCAAGGTCACAGTGATAAGAAATAGACTTTAATTGAACTTTTCTTGTCCGGACCATAACTTTGTCATGCATAGAGATATTTTCAAATAACTTGGCACAAATATGAACTATATCAATATGATGTGTCACATGCAAAACGTTTGTCTATAGCTTCACGGTCAAGGTCACAGTTTCAACAAATAGACATCAGTTGAACTTTTCTTGTCCGGACAATAACTTTTTCATCCATAGAGATATTTTCAAATAGCTTGGAACAGATATACACCATATCAAGACGCTGTGTCATATGCACAATTTATGTGTTTAGCGTCAAGGTCACAGTGACAGAAAATATACTTTACTTGAACTTTTTTTGTTCAGACCATAACTTTACCATGCATATAGATATTTTCATATAACTTTGCGCAAATATGCTCCATATTAAATAACTTGGCAATTTAAAAGAATATAGCATAGATATGAGTAAGTTTCATAACCTCGGGCCCTGGATCTAGTCTGTTTGCAAAGGCATAAACGCGTTACTATCAAGATAAGGGTTAAGGCAGATCACTGATTATCAACCTGGCATTAGGGATCCTAAAATGTGGCTGCTTAAACCAAAAGGTTGCTTAATATCTGTTATCTATTATATGTTCTTAATAAATGAGGCCATCACCACACAATTGAGTGTATTGAACTGATATTTGTTAGATAAAATTGTGATATATTTAATTGACAAAGTAATTATGATTATTCATCAATAGAAATATTCCCTGTTACTTGAATTACTAGCTTTGATTAACTATTAACAGAAAGATTTGACATATCTGTTAATTCTTAATCAAACACCTTCCATTATAGAAAACCTGGTTTCATGGAATTTCCATGTGTTGTTTCTTTTGTCACTATGTTTTAGAAGAGCCGTCTGCTGCAGAGGCATCATAAAGCATTTATATGAGGGAAAGGGTTAATCACGTCTTTTTATTGCAGAAAATGCTCTGAGTATCACTTGTATTACGTTAAAGGGTAGTCCACTTCACTAACATTGCATAAATTATTGAATTCTAGAATCGGCTGCAGCCCGCCCTAGGCTGAAGTTATTACCTAGATCAGTTAGAGAACCAGTTAATGAAGCTGTTGGCACCCAGAGGAATGCCAGCATATTTGGCACTGGTAAACCACGCGCGACTTCTCCCCCAAAATCAGAGGAAGGGGAACGAAGTAGGACAACCAGTGAGAATAGTCAACAGTGAAAGGCTTACAGTGTTCATTTCATACCATTTAATGTAAGTTTATACTCGTCAATTACCTACTTATGAGTTTAACCCTGTCCCACATACAACAAATCTGCAGCAGATAACTTTGAATATATGAAGGCAAAAATATGGAAATTTTTTGTGAATGAAAGTATTATACTTGAATAGAGTTGAAAACATTTCTCATTTAGTCATTATGCGCAATTTCTTCTTTTGCCACAATAATTTCAAGTCTCCTTCTGCAGATGCATAAAAAGGCGTCTGCACCTACAGATGGGAAAAGGTTAACAACCACAGTGTCATTGGGTCTCCCTTCAAAAAGATTCAGCAAGCTCACTAAAAACGAAAAGCATCTGTTGACAACTTTAATATTAACTTTTTACCACTTAGAAAGTGGATTATGCAGCAGGTTTCTTAGAAAACAGAAGGAGGGAAAATATAGAATCTCTATAAAAAAAAAAATGGGTTAGTCATTCAGCAACTTCTTCATAATCATTTCTTTCCCTGATATAACTAATAATGACTTTAAAACAATGAGGGAAAAAATGCAGAAATAAATGCAGAAATAGAGCTCTAGATGAGATGACTCTCAAACCCTATGTTATGGGTACTCAAAAGAATTGTCTGTGAGATGATTCTTTTGAGCTCCCACAACATATGGCTTAGTTGAGTCATTCAAGGGATATTGATGAGAAAAGATGAGTTTAGTCCTCTGCATAAATCCTATATTCTATGTTCAATGTCTTTCGTTGCAGTTTCACTTGGATCCCTCATGAAGGCCCTGAATTGAATCATTGTTGCATCAAGTATTTGTAGCAGTACTAAGCCTTCCTTTCATCCCAGCGGTACCAGATGTGAGCGTTCCTCCTTCCAGACAAGAGATCGAGATTCCGTGCACAGATTTATCCGACAGTTTCACTTGTTCTCATTTTTTTTATCTTCATAAGTGAAAATATCTGCGAAGAAAAACTCCAGAGAGTTTCAAATTTTATTATAATTTAACCCTTTCACAATATATCTGCAGCAGATGAATTTTAAAATACCTAGGCAAGATATTGAAAATCTTTATGAATGAAAGTGTATTAATATTAACCATTATTACAAAAGGATAAACTGCTCTGCTCATTATGAGCAATTTCTCACTTTGTAAAAATGGTTTCCAATAAATCTGCTGTAGATGCATGTGGGAAAGGGATAGAGTAGAAAATATTGTGAATAATGAAGAGATTGATCTTTATGACCAAATTCTCCCTGTCCCAAAGTATTTTCTGCTGCACAGATGCCAATGAAAACGTGATGTTGGATCTTAAATGACTATTAACCCACCTTTCCCACCTACAGACGAATTTTGACACCTCTGCAGCAGTGGACTATTGAAAACATTATGGCAGAATGAGAGTTGCTCATAATGAGCAATTTTTTCTTTTGCCACAATTTATTTAACCCTTTTTCCAAAACTGAACTTTTATATAAAGAGATATTTTCCACATTTGTCTCCAGATTATTTCAAAGTTATAATAATAACAACAACTTTATCTTTTGAGCCTACCCATTTGGGTTGTCCCAGTCTTCCATGTGGACCTCAGAGCAAGCAATACATTATGTACACAATGTTTTACATACACAAGAGATATAAACAATTCAAGGTCGTCTGCTATGGATATGTTGTATGTGGGGTAATGTTAAAGTGACAACAGCACAGAGTCCGATCAGGATCTCTTCTCTCTGAATGTTAATCTAGTTTGAAGTCAGCAGTTAAGAAGTCATGCTATGGCTTACGGTTATAGTTGTTGATTGTGTGATATACAATCTTTGTCAATCTGTCAGTTTCATTAAAAAATACATTCATTCTTTGATGGAAATTTAAAAACATATTAATGATACTTTTGCTTTTGTTTTTACATGAATGTGTATCATAAACTGATATACAGGTTTACACTTGTCAAATTGTGCCCTATGTAGCATAAATAACCTTCTCCCACATACACAAAAATCTGCAGCAGATGACTTTAAAAATATCAACGAGCCCCATGTATAAGAATAAAATTATTTAATAGTTAAAAATATTGTGGCAAATAGAGAAATTATTCTTCATGAGCAATTTCTCCTTTTGCCACAATGTATTGTGCAAATGTTGTCGGCTACACATGCATCGAAATTGGTCTGCAAATGGTGGTAAAGGGCTAAACATGATTTCAGAATGATATTTATTTTTTACATTCTGTTCTTAGTTTCAACCCATATCTAAGTTTCAACTCGTATCTTTGAAATATTATTGGAGAAGGAGAACTTGGTCATTAAAAACAATAACCACTTTTCCCAAATTGATTTTATTCCATGACACTGTTTAAGTGGTTTGTGTACCGTGTCTGAGTTTTGAACGCTATTTAATACTATTGTATTATTACAGCAGTTTAGATTGCTTATTTGTTAAAATTAACAACTTTGCTATTAGACTTAAACTTTTTTTTTGATTGCCTGTTCATCAAATTAGGCTTCTTTTTTTTTATTATTTAATTGCATTTGTATGGAATGAAAATAAAAAAGAATTATCTTTTGCAAAATTAACCCTTTTTCACATGTATACGGCAAATCTGCAGCAGACCACTTTGAAAACATAAAGGCAAAAATGTGGACAATCTCTATAAATGAAGCTATTACTATTAAATAGAGTTGAAACATTGTGTTTCCAAAGTCATCTGCTGCAGAATCGCCATATAATGCATATGTAAGTAGGAGTTGAGGCATGTGATTTATGTTCAAATATCCTATGTTCTGTGTTCTCAAAAGAATCTTATTGTGATTCTTTCCAGGACCACAACATAGGGTTTATTTAACCTTTTCTGCAGCAGACGACCTTGAAAATGTCTACTTAAAAATACGGAAAATCTCTAATTTTAGGTAAAGTTACTTAAAAAAGTTGAAAACATTGTGGCAAAAGGTCGTCTGCTGCAGATGTGTCAAAATATCTTATCTAGGCCTCACATGTTAACCCATTGCTGTTTTGTTTTTGAATAATTAAAGTGACCTCTGAAGAGAGGGAATGTCCCAAAGAAGAATCTTGTAGTATTTTTCTCTTTGCACGCCAGTGGGCAGACTTTGCCAAATGTTGGATGACTTGTACACACAGTTAGGATCCAGATCTGGCTCCACAAAACTAAGGGCCTGATCAGAGATCCAAACTGTGACATTCTTTTCTGCAAAAAAAAAATGAAATGAAGAAAAAATAAATAGTTGCAGACGACAATATAGCAGATGTATATAACTTTGAGCCCAAATAGTTATGACATGCTGAATCCTCATTGATATCAAAACTCAAGTTAGCTCAGAAGGTCTACTTTCCTATGGCATTTGTCAGCTAACTTTTCCCCATTCCACAAATCTGCAGCAGTAGACTTCGCAAAGCATATATGCATAAATGTAGAAAATCTCTATGACTGAAAGTATAACTATTTGACAGATTTTAAAACATTGTGGCAAAAAGAGAAATTTCTTCTTTTGCAACACTGTTTTCAAAGCCTTTTGCTGCTGTGTCAGAATATGTCTACATGTGGGAAAGGACTGATTTCTTGATTGTCTCACTTCTCTATTTGTGTAAATATAATTGTTTTTCAATGTAAAATAAGTATTTTTTATTCTCACCTTTCAAGAAGTTGGGTTATAATGTATTGCAAGTTTTGGTCCGCCTGTTTGTAGACCAATCTATTCTCCCATTAATATCTGAAGAACACCCTGGCTAAAGAGCCTCAAATTGAATTGAAGCTTTAGTTAGCATCTATTGAAGACACATTTCACTATTGGTTAGAGTTACCCAGGTCAAAGGTTACACTTCCATTGAGATATAAATTTTAAGTGACAAATTCTGATTTGTTTAACCTTTTGGTTAGCCCATCAGAAATCATGTTACATTACACATAGGATTTAGAATTAGAATAAAGTAAAATATTTTGAATGGTTTGTAAATGTGCTTCCCTGACTTAAACCCTTTCCCATATACAACAAATGTGCAACAGAAAAAATGCAGGCAAAACTATGGAAAATCTGTATTAACGGAAGTATAATTATTGAATCGAGTTGAAAACACTGGCGAAAGGAGAAATTGCTCATCATGAGCAATTTCTTTCTTTTGCCAAAATATTTTCAATAGCCATCTGCTGAAATGCGTCTGTTAACCCTTTCCCTCATACGACAATTCTGCAGCAGATGACTTTGAACGTATTTTGTCAAAACATAGAAAATCTCCATAATTGAATGGATAAGCTGTGACAAAAAGTGGAAAACATTGTGGCAAAAGGAGAAATTGCACGTTTTGTGGAATTTCTTCTTTTGTCACTGTGTTTTCAAAAAGCTGTCTGCTGCAGAGGCGTCAGAAAGCGTCTATATGAGGGAAAGGGTTAATTGGTTAGAAAAAACACTGATCAATGATACCTAGTTTGTATATAACTTTGTTTAACATATTTATACAATTAACCCTTTCCCTGATATAGACCTCATTTGTCAGCTGATTGCTGTTGAAGACATAGCTGGAAAAGGAAACTCAAAAACGAAAGCTCAAAACGTACCATATCTCCATTTTCCAAAATATTAATTCAATTAATATTCCCCCCACACATCCCCCACAAAACCCCAGATGTTACACGGTTTTCCTCCAATTATGCATAGCAAGTAACTTTAACCCTTTTCCACATATAGACGACTCTGCAGTAGATGACTTTTGAAAACATTGTGGAAAAGGTGAAAATGCTCTTGATAAGCAAGTTCACCATTTGCCACAATGTTTTCCACTCGCATTGAATAATTAATGGAGATTTTTCACATTTTTGATAAGATGTTTTTTAGAATTGTCTGCTACAGATTTGTTGTATGTGGGAAAGGCTTAAAAGTATTCCATCAGGAAATTAATGAACCCTTTCCCTCTTAAAGACACTTTGACACATCCACAGCAGTCGGCTTTTGAAAACATTGTGAAAACTCAATTGATTACCGGTAATTATACATTGATTTATTCTGATTTCCCATATGTTTGCCGAGATGTTTTAAAATCACTACAAAGATAGATCCTTGCTGTTTAACCCTTTCCCTCATACGGAACATATTTTGTCAAAAAATAAAAAATCTTTATAATTTAATGGATAACCTATGACTTAAAATGGAAAACATTGTGGCAAAAGGAGAGAAATTGGTTGTTTTGAGCGATTTCTTCTTTGGTCACTATGTTTTCAAAAATCCGTCCGCTGTAGAGGCGTCAGAAAGCGTCTATATGAGGGATGTCTGCTGAGAAATGATCTTGGTTATGTAACACAATATCTGAACAATTATTTTTGAAGTTTAAAAGTCGAGTTGAAAACTTGGTAAAAGAAGAAAAAAAGTGCTGTTAAAACCCATTCCCACATACAACAAATCTGCAGCAGACGACTTTGAAAACATAATGACAAAAACCTGAAAAATCTCCATAAAAGATGGCTTAATTGTTAAATAAAGGTTAAAACATTGTGGCCAAAGGAGAAATTGCTCATCATGAGCAATTTCACCTTTGGCTACAATGTTTTCAAAAATCATCTGCTGCTATTGCGTCAAAATGCGTCTGCAGGTGGGTTAAGCAATTTTTCCACAAACTTATTTATTTTACATTGATTGCGAGAAAAGGTTTCAGCACTCAATGTCTGCTTCCTGCTGACTAAACTCGCAATATTTGTGTGAAAAAAAATCACAGAGGCAGGATTTGAACCAATGTCATCTGCTGCAGAGGTTTCAAATGTTGAATATTATCATGGAAAAGTTTACTCATGATCTTTCTCTCTTGCTGATTTAGGTATTTTGTTAGTCGAATTAGACGAGAGACGAATCTGTTTGAACATGTGACCCAACTTATCTCGTTTTGCAATATTCATCCAAAATAGTTGTTATCACTACGTCTGGTCACAAAAGGTAGTTACAATTACAGGCGTTTTAATTTTCATTTGCGAAAATTTGGAAAAATCCACACAAGACCATGTTAAGCTACTGAAAACATAATCACTAAATGGTTCATAACAATGAGGATATTTTTTTTATTAAGAACATTTTGAAAAAAACACCACACTGGATCATTTTAGCTTTAATAGTCTCTTCATGGTACAAAAACTTTAATATCGTCTTGGCACTTTCTTGTGTGGGGTTTTTCCAAAAGATTTCAAATGAAAATTCAGACTCCTGTGTAATCATGTTACATGCAGCTTATGTGAAGTGTTCAAGGCTTGACTTTTCTCACAATGAATGATTCAGGTTCGACTGTATATATGAGAATGGTATGTTATGTAAATATATTGGCAGTGTCAAGAAAATTATTATCAAAAAGGGTTAATCTACTCTTGTCGCACAATTGTGCATACGGTTGGTATTCCTTGAGCACTGCTCATGAAGAGTCTCTACGGAATACGGAAATGCTAATTAGACACGCTCAATAGAATACATGTGACAAGTATTGGTACAGATCAGGGTCCGAAACTAGGAAAACTCTGAAAACGTTCCCGGTGCTCAGAAATGAACTCCATGCTCCAAATAAGGCTTCTGATTGGTCAATTTGGAGAAATAATTTGGTTCTGACCAATCAGATACTTGAGCACAGATTAAACTTATATAGTTTTGGAGCTAGTTTCTGCATCAGTTCTATCTGATGAAAAAGTAAACTATTCAGAAGACTTGGGAGCCTTTGTGATTACTTTCGCAATCTCGGATCAACCTCTTTATCAAAACTGTTTCGTATGAATCTTGCTTAATGCAATTGCTAAAACCCTTTCCCACATACAGATGCATTTTGATGCGTAAACAGTAGATGTCTTTTGAAAACAGTGTGGCAAGAGAAGAAATGGCTCATAATGAGCAATTTCTCCTTTTGCTACAATGTTTTTAATTCTATTCAATAATTATACTTTCATTTATATAGAGATTTTTCCATTGTTTTGTACAGATATTTTCAAAATTGTCTTCTGAAGATTTGTTTTATGTTGTAAAGGGTGAAGGAATCTTGGTAGTGGTGATTGCTCTAAGGTTAGTTTAAGCCTTCCCCACATACAACAAATCTGCAGCAGACTACTAAAAACATTTAGTAAAAAAAATATAACAAAAAACTATAAATGAAAGATTTATTTTTTAATTAAGTTGAAAACATTGTGGCAAAAGGAGAAACTGCTCATGATGAGCAATTTATCCTTTTTTCACAATGTTGTCAAAATGTGTCTGTAGGTGGAAAAGGGTTTAACCCTTTCCCTCATAAAGACACTTTCTGACGCCTCTGCAGCAGACGGCTTTTTGAAAACATAGTGACAAAAGAAGAAATTGCACAAAACGTGCAATTTCTCCTTTTGCCACAATGTTTTCCACTTTTAGTCATAGGTTATCCAATCAATTATAGAGATTTTCTATTTTGTGACAAAATATGTTCAAAGTCATCTGCTGCAGAATTGCCGTATGAGGAAAAGGGTTAACAGGATGTGTGTGTGTGTGTATATATATATAGCTTGATTAGCGGTTTTGCCCCCCAAATGCCAGAGAAGAAGCTGTCTTGAATTGTGCTGTCAGCTGCTAAGTTAAAAGTGGACTATACTCTGGTAAGGGTCAAGCTTCTTCCAAAAATGAAATATTGCAACGCATCTGAAGCATTGATGTAGACAAAAGATAACAAAGTGGAAATCTTTTCTAAACTTACCAGCAATATAAAAAAAAAATGTCTTCTGTAGATCAACAAACATTTAATTATGTCTGGTTAAAAGTTGTAGCTTTTAAATTATAAGGTTATTTTATGATTAATTAAATCTAATAGCGAATTGTGTAAAAATAAAAAATGGCTACAGGTTTCTATAAATAGATAATTCCTTTTTTGTGTTGCCTGCCTGCCTTAGGAGGCAGACATATAGGGATCATCTTTTTTTTAGTCTGTATGTCTGTCCGTCCATCCATCTATCGCACTTGAGTAAACTTCCAGGCTACACAGTATGTTCGTTCAAACATTGCTATATCATCTATGAAAATATCTCTCTTGCTTTGTGTTAATTTGCCCAATTGCTGCCGTCGCCTAATCATCCTTTAGATCGGGATGTTTGAAACGTTAATGAAAAAAGACATGGCAGATAAATAGACCTGTAAATTGTATAAGTTTAGTTTGCTGTGAATTGTTGCATAGTCCATGCCACACATGTCAAATGAAATGTCTCTAAGGTTAGAGTTAATTGTTACTGGGTTAAGTCATATAAACCTGATCATCTGATTGGCCAGATGATCGAAACTGACCTATCAGATGCCGGTAATATATGACTGGTTATAGAAAAATAACCTTCGAGAACATTTGGTTACAACTATTATCATTTTGACATATGTTGTGAATGTTTTGAATCAGGTTTTACAGGCATAAATAAAGTGTAATATACATAGAAGTATTGGTTATTTCATTCAATTCAAAGTGAGACTTTCCCTCTAATAACCCATATTGTGTTGCCTTACTTGGTAGCGGGACATGTGACTTGGGCATTAATTCTCCATTGTCTGTCTGTTCAGCATGCTTTTACTTAGTGACATAATGGCAGGCAAAACATGTGTTCCTCAAACACACGTAATTGTGTTGTCTACATTGAAATGAAGACACATAGGAATCATTTCTCTGTCCATCACACTTTCACTTGTTGACATAATGGCAGGCAAAACACGTGTTTTCCTCAAACACACGTAATTGTGTTGTCTGCGTTAGGAGGAAGACACATAGGAATAATTTCTCTGTCCATCACACTTTCACTTACCTACATAATGGCAGGCAAAACATGTGTTCCTAAAACACACGTTATTGTGTTGTCTACATTGGAAGGAAGAAACATAGGGATCATTTCTATGTTTTGGGCTTTCACTTACTGACATACTGGCAGGCAATTAATTAAAATGTGTTCCTGACATACTCGTAATTGTGTTGTCTGCATTAGAATGAAGAGAAATAGGGATCATTTTTCTGTCCATCACACTTTCACGTAATTGTGTTGTCTGACACAAAGGGATCATTTCTCTGTTTTTGCTTTCACTAACTGACATATTGGTAGGCAACATTTGTAAAGCCTGCATATCTGAAAGCCTGTCTGAATCTTTCGAATTTACTTTTTCTTAACTCTTTTGCCACATACGACAAATCTGCAGCAGACGACTGAAAACATTTAGTCAAAAATATGGAAACACTATACATGAAAGAACAATTCTTGATTAACCCTTTCCCTCAGACGACTTTGAAAGTATTTTGTCAAAACATAGGAAATCTCCATAATTGAATGGATAACCTACGACAAAAAGTGGAAAACATTGTGGCATAAGGAGAAATTGCACGTTTTGTGCAATTTCTTCTTTTATCACTATGTTTTCAAAAAGCTGTCTGCTTCAGAGGCGGCGGAAAGCGTCTATATGAGGGAAAGGGTTAAAGCTGAAAACATGAGCAAATTCTCCTTTTGCTATAATGTTCTCAAAAGTCGTCTGTATGTGGGACATCATCATGCACACTTGATCAGCTTAATGGGGTAGTGTGTCATGTGGTCATGAAAGTCATTGTGTTAGTTGCATTTGCTATAAACCTTTGTAGTAAGGAAGTCAGTTGCCTAAAAAAGAATGCTGTGTGGAGTAAATGTACTATTTCCAGAGACCCGGCCGGGTAGCTCAATTGGTAGCGTATCTGACTCGTGATCTGGAGGTCACGGGTTCGATACCCGGTTGCGGCGACATTCTTTCGGGCGATGTTTTCCATTGCCTCTCACCTCTGATCTATGTGAGAAAGTAGTCAGTGGCTTCGAAAGAATGTTGTGTAAGTACTGGTGTGGGAAAGCCAGGAAAACATGGGTAGGTGCACTGACCGCCGTGATATGACCAAAGCTGTTGAAAGCGGCGTTAAACTCCAAACAAACAAACAAACAAACTATTTCCAGAAAACACATGATGCGATGAGCAAGAGGGCCAGAATCGCTCTACTGCAATTAGGCAATAGTTAAATCTCCAAACAGCTCCTGGTGGCCATGTTTTTTTACCAATCAACACGGCTTGAAGGAATCTGAAAGAGGGTCACCCTAGGATCAGTTCTACAAAATGAATTGAAAACATTCGGAGGAGAATATTTTTTAATATTTCGCTTTAGCCATGGCCATATTGTTACACCATTCAACATAGGGGGTCTCCCAAGTAATATTTCTACAAAATTATTTGAAAATCGGCCTGACACTTTCGGAGGAGAAGATTTTTTAAGTTTTCACTATTTTTTTCTTTCAGTTGCCATGGAAACTATAATTTTACATGGATCCAAACAATTTGAAGGAATTTAGGAGAGCACATTGAGAGGATGCTTCCTATGAAGTTTCATCCCAATTGGCCAAGTGGTTAGGGAAGAGAAGTCATTTTAAGCAAAAAGTTGACGCATGCACAACAGACAATTCGCCATGATATAAGCTTGACTGGTTTTGAGCCAGTGGAGCTAAAAATGACAAATATACTGTTGAAAGATGTGTTTTAACTTCTTCAATCAATCAAATTTAACATTACGGCACCAATAAGGTTTTAAATAAATCTTCATCAACATGTCAAATGATCTACATTAAACTATTATCATATAACAATATCAGCTGTCATCTAAATCGGTCTTTTACCCTTTCCCTCATACACCAAATCTGCAGCAGAAGCATTTTAAATCCTCTTGACAAAAATATAATGAAAGTTTAATTGTTTCTTTCAAGTTGACAATATTGTGACAAAAGGAGAAATTGTTATTTGTAATTTCTCCCTTTGTCACAATTTTTCAAAAAGTCGTCTGCTGAAGAGGCGTGAGAAAGGGGGGTTATGGTAAGACTAGAAACTAATTTCTAACTATTTTCTCGATACAGATAATGTTTGATGCAGCAGAAAACTTTTTAAAACTTGTGTTCATCATCAGCAATATCATTTCTCCTTTTCTCACTATTTTTTCTACAGTTGTTAAAAATAAGAGATTTTCTTCAGGTATTTTCAAAGCAGATGACTAGTATAAATACACCATACATGTTTAAGCATAACACTGTTATGGTTCAAAAGTAGTGGTCAAGGTTAAAGTTTTTTTCGAGAATGGCAACATCTAGGTCAAAGGTCAAGGTCGCAAGGTCAAACATTTTGGTACTGACAGAAAGGTCATGTCACAAGGAATACACATGTGAAATATGGTAGCCGTACCTGTTATGGTTCAAAAGTAGTGGTCAAGGTTGAAAGTTTTTTTCGTGCAGACAGACGTGAAGACAGGCCAAAAACTAGATGCCCACCGAATCGGTGATTCCGGGGGCATAAAAAACAAGAAGCCCAAGAGGGCCAGTATCGCTCCACGGCCATAAGGCAAAAATCAAATCTCCAAACAGCCCTGCCCCCTGGTGGCTATTTTTTTTACCAACCACCATGGCTTAAAGGAATCTTGTAGAGTGTAAAGGAATGTTTCTGCAAAATTATTTGAAAATAGGCCTGACACTTTCGGAGGAGAGGATATTTTAAGTTTTCACTATAGCCATATACGGCAAAATAGCCCCGCCCCCTGGCAGCCATATTTTTCTACCAATCAACATGGCTTGAAGGAATCTGATAGAGGGTAAGCCTAGGAACATTTCTACAAAATTATTTGAATATCAGCCAAACACTTTCGGAGGAAAAGATTTTTTAAGTTTTCACTATGGTCATATAAGGCAAAATAGCCCCGTCCTCTGGCGGCCATGTTTTTCGACCAATTAACATTTCTTGAAGGAATCTAATAAAGGGTCACCCAAGGAACATTTCTACAAAATTATTTGAAAATCGGCCTGACACTTTTAGAGTCTATTTTGCCTTATATGGCTATATTGCAAACTTAAAAAATCTTCTCCTCCAAGTGTCAGGCCGATTTTCAAATAATTTTGTAGAAATGTTCCTTGGGTGATCCTCTATCAGATTCCTTCAAGCCATGTTGATTGGTCAAAAAACATGGCCGCCAGGGGGCGGGGCTATTTTGCCTTTTATGGCTATAATGAAAACTTAAAAAATCTTCTCCTCCATAAGTGTCAGGCCGATTTTCAAATAATTTTGTAGAAATGTTCCTTGGGTGACCCTCTATCAGATTCCTTCAAGCAATGTTGATTTGTCGAAAAACATGGCCGCCAGGGGGCGGGGGCTATTTTGCCTTATATGGCCAAAGTGAAAACTTAAAAAATCTTCAACATCTTCTCCTCAGTAACCAGTGGGTCAATTGGGATGAAACTTCACAGAAAGCATCCTCTTAATGACCTCACCAGAATTCCTTCAAATTTTAGGGATCCATGCAGAATTCTGGTTTCCATGGCAACGAAACGAAAAACAACTTCAAAATTCTTCTTCTCCCAAACTGGTTGGCAGATTTTCAAATAATTTTGTAGAAATGTTCCTTGGATGACCCTCTACCAGATTCCTTCAAGCCATGTTGATTGGTCAAAAAACACGGCCGCCAGGAGGGCGGGGCTATTTTGCCTTATATGGCTATAGTGCAAACTTAAAAAATCTTCTTCTCCAAAAGTGTCGGCCCGATTTTCAAATAATTTTGTAGAAATGTTCCTTGGATGATCCACTTTCAGATTCCTTCAAGCCATGTTGATTGGTCAAAAAACATGGCCGCCAGTAGGCAGGGCTATTTTGCATTATATGGCTATAGTGAAAACTTAAAAAATCTTCTCCTCCAAAAGTATCTGGCAGATTTTCAAATAAATTTGTAGAAATGTTCCTAGGGTGACCCTCTATCAGATTCCTTCAAGCCAAGTTGATTGGTCGGAAACTATGGCTGCCAGGGGGCGAGGCTTATATAGCTAAAGTGAAAATAAAATAAAAAATCAGGTGAGCGATTCAAGGGCCATCATGGCCCTCTTGTTTTCTTTTGGTTGCCATGGAAACCAGAATTATAGATGGATCAAAAAAAATTGAGAGGATGCTTCCTATGAAGTTTCAACCAAATTGGCCAAGTAGTTAGGGAGAAGAAGTTGTTTAAAGGAAAAAGTTAACGCACGCACAGACGCACGCACGACGGACAATTCGCCATGACATAAGCTAAAAACCTTTAACATTTTCAAATTAAACTTGGTACACATGTTCCTAGGAACAATATGCATGTCTATATGAAGTCAAATAACTCTGGCTTTAATAATTATTCAACAATGCCCCTTTTTTGACTTAGAAAAAGACGGGACGAACATTGGCCTTTGCTTGGCGGCCATCTTGTTTCACAGTCATCACTCACTAGATGGACAGATCAGAACTCAATAACCCTGCGATTCATCACAATAAAAACAATTTAAAATATTTCTGAAATTCTGTGAAAGATTTTAATGTAAATAATCATACATTGTTCCATAATGCAACAGTAATACATGCACATAATAATGAACTAGAAAATATATGATATACATATATGTAATATAAAACAATGTGAATACATTTAGATATCTGGTTCACTGTTGATTGATATAAGGTTCTCCTAAATTTAGGTGCAACCAATAAATAACTTCCCCACTCCTTTCCCACATACAACAAATATGCAGCAGACCACTTTGAAAACATCTATGCAAAAATATGGAAAATGTCTATAAATGAAAGTTAACCCTTTCCCTCATACGACAATTATGTAGCAGATGACTTTGAACGTATTTTGTCAAAACATAGAAAATCTCCATAATTGAATGGATAACCTATGACAAAAAGTGGAAAACATTGTGGCAAAAGGAGAAATTGCACGTTTTGTGCAATTTCTTCTTTTGTCACTATGTTTTCAAAAAGCCGTCTGCTGCAGAGGCGTCAGAAAGCGTCTATATGAGGGAAAGGGTTAAATTATTGAATTGGGTTGAAAACATTGTAGCAAAAAGAGAATTTGCTAAAAATGAGTAATATCTCCTATTGCTACAATATTTTCAATGCCCCTTTGGAGGCCATTCAATAAGAATAATGCAGCCACAGTTTGACCCTTGATTGGGTCTGAATGATTTGAGGCGATGCAACTCTTGAGCTCAAGCAGGTCTTTTTTATTTTCATCTCGATAATAAGGTGTGGACCAATATCATCTTTCCTGTCTGCTGCGATATGACCCTAGTTATTAAAAGTGGTATTAAGCCCGAAACAAACAAATACAATGCTTTCAAAGTCGTCTGTTGCAAATGCATCAACATGCATCTGTAATGTTGCAAATGCATCAACATGCATCTGTAAATGGGAAAACGTTAAAATTCAACCTATAATGTGTAGTTCAAGGACATGAAATTTAGTACAGGAGCAATTTATTAACATTGAAATGCACCATAACACAATTACTTGATTTGAATAAATATTCTATACAAGAGGACCATGATGGTCCTATATCGCTCACCTGATTTTATCAAACTTAAAAAGTTTTCAGTGTTCTTTCCCCTATATGAGTCTATAAAAAACAAGTGACCTTCATTTTTGACCCCAGTGCTATAATTTGAACAATCATGGAAAAGGTCCACTAGATGATGCTACATACCAAATATCTTTTAGACAAGAAGATTTTTAAAGGTTTTTTCCCTATCCATGTAAAAACAAGTCATTTTTTACCCCATGGCTATAATTTGAACAATCTTGGAAGAGGTCCACTAGATGATGCTAAATACCAAATATCAAAGGCCTGGGACCTCTACTTTTAGACAAGAAGATTTTTTAATTTTTTTACTCTATAAGAGTCTATGTAAAACAATAAACCCCATGGGAAGGGTCATAATTTGAACAATCTTGGTAGAGGTCCACTAGATGATGCTTCATACCAAATATCAAAGGCCTGGGCCCTTTACTTTTAGCGAGAAGATTTTTAAAGTTTTTTCCCTATATGAGTCTATGAAAAACAAGTGACCCCCGGGGAGGGGTCATTTTTGACCCCAGGGCTTTAATTTGAACAATCTTGGTAGAGGTTCACTAGATGATGCAACATATCAAAGGCATGGGCCTATTACTTTCAGACAAGTAGATTTTTTAAGTTTTGGTTAATTTCCCCTTTTTTGTTGCTGTGGCAACCAAAGTTCTGCATGGAATAGAATTCTTTGAACAAGTTTAAAAAAAGAACCACCCAAGAAACATTCCTGTAAAATTATTTCGAATTTGGTTCATTGGTTTAGGAGGAGAAGTCGTTTGTAGGAAAATGTGAACAGACTGATGACAACGATGATGAAGACATGGTGAGCGATCACAAAAGCTCACCTTGCACGATAGGTGAGCTAATAAGCAGCCATATTAAGTTGCATTTTGATTGTGTTTGTTGTTTCCAACTAAATTTATACATTGAGACCCAACATTTTTTTTAACTAAGCTGTTTTTAGAAGAAGAAAAGGTTGGACCCTTGTCGTCGTCACAAAACTTTAACCTTACTTGATTACTCAAAAACCATTCAACATTCAAATGAAACTTGGTACACAAATTCTGAGGAACATACACTTGTCTATTCCAAGTCACATAACTTTGAAAAAAAATTCAGTTAAACCCTTTCAGACTTAGAAAAAACAAGAGCGCCAAATGTCACAAAATAAACCCGTCCTGTTTTTTTGAGACCAATTAAGTATACCGTAGTGATAATTGGTTGTACATCAGGCAAATTAAGAGAGCAGACACTGTTAGTACAGTTTTGGCCATTTCGAGGGACATAAGTGTGTAGTGACTAAGATAACGTGGTAAGTTATCGAGCTCGTCCAAGATATTATGCCAATACACATTCTGACCAAATTTGGTGATGATTGGACAAAGGCTTCTAAAGTTATTGAGCTAACAAGACTAATTTTAGGTAATTTCTATAATTAAAGGGCAATAACTCTTGATTGACTAAAGCGATATGGCTAGTTATCTAACTTGTCCGAGATATTATACCAATACAAATTCTGACCAAATTTGGTGATGAATTGGACAAAGGCTTCTAAAGTTCTTGAGCTGACAAGACCAATTTTGGGTAATTTCTATAATTAAAGGGTGATAACTCTCGATTGACAAAAGCGATATGACTAGTTATCGAACTTGTCCGAGATATTATCCCAATACACATTCTGACCAAATTAGGTGATGATTGGACAAAGGCTTCTAAAGTTATTGAGCTGACAACATACTGGACGCGTATAAAAACCAGACAAGCATTGGTGTTTACTTCGTGGCGTTCTTGTTATGATAAATGAAAAGTTAAATCATAGTAGAATAAGATCATCTCTATCACCTATCCCTGTTAATATTATAACAAATGTCACCATTTGGTTTTAATCTAGAATTTAAAAGACACAGACAACTCAATTATAGAGACCAATTGCTCTGATTGAGCATATTAAGCTTTTTAGATTCTATAGGCCCAATTGATTGTATATATATATCATGTACAAATCGTCTAATAGGTGCAGATAAATTCAAGAGACAGATTTAGATTCAAGGGAGTCTGGTTGCGACACCCTAGCTCTTTCCAAAAAAGTGATATGCTTCCATGCTGTTAATAATATGCTCAATTTATAAATAAGGCTTCCTGGGTGTTACCAAGATGTTCCTACAATTAGTCCTAGTGACCTAGTTTATGACCTGGCCTGACCAATAGTCCAACTTGGCCTAGATATGATCAAGACAAACATATTGACGAAATTTTAAGCTTATAAAGCAAAAACTGTAAGATTTATCTCAAATTTGGCCTAGTGACCTAGATTCTGACTGGACATGAACTTTATTCAAAACTACCTCAGATATAATCAAGACAATCATTCTGACGATGTTTCAACATGCACACATTAAAAATGCGGCCTCCAGAGTGTTAACAAGATTTTACTTCAATTTAGTCTAGTGACCCTAGTTTTTGACCCGACATGACACATATTCAAACCTAGATATCACCAAGTCAAACATATTGACAAAGTTTCAAGCTACTGAAGCAAAGAATTCCGGCTCGAGAGTGTTAACAATATTTGTTTTCAATTTGGCTTAGTGACCTAGTTTTTGGCCGGACATGACCTATATTTAAACTTGGCCTAGTTATCATCAAGACAAACATTCTGACAAAGCTACAAGCTGCTGAAGCAAACATTCCAGACTCAGGAGTGTTAACTTCAATTTGGTCTAGTGACCTAGTTATTGACCTGACAAAACCATATTCGTACTTGAATTAGATATCATTAAGATAAACATTCTCACAAAAAATGCGACCTCAACAGTGTTAACAAGATTTTCCTTCAATTTGGCCTAGTGACCTAATTTTTGACCTCATATGGCCCAGTTTATTCGATGGAGATGTTTGTTCTGATAAACTTTCATGAATATCGGATACAAAATGTAGCCTGTAGAATGTTTTAAACAAGAGGGCCATGATGGCCCTGGATCGCTCACCTTAATTATACAATGTACTGCAATGCAAAACACATCAAGACAATTATTCTGAATGCATCCGCCACAGTGTAAACAATATTTTCCTTCATTTTTGACCTGATATGACCCATATTCCAACATGGACTAGATATCATCAAGACAACATTCTGACAAAGTTTCAACTTGCTCAAAGTAAAAATGCGGCCTCCGGAGTTTGAACAATATTTTCCTTTATTGACCTAGTTTCTGATCCAATATGACCCATATTCAAACTTGACCTAGATATAATTCGGACAAACATTCTGACCAAATTCAAAGCTGCTGCAGCAAACAATGCGGCATCCAAAGTGTTCACAAGATTTTCCTTCAATTTGATCTAGTGACCTAGTTTTTGACCCAGCATGACCCATATTCGAACTTGGCCTACATATCATCAAGAAAAACATTCTGATAAAGTTTTATCATGCTGAAATTAAAAATGCAGTATCCAGAGTGTTAACAAGATTACCCTTCAATTTGGCCTAGTGACCTAGTTTTTAACCCGGCATGACCCATATCCGAACTTGGCCTAGATATCATTTAGACAAATATTCTGACCAAATTTCAAGCTGCTGAAGCAAAAAATGTGGCATCCAAAGTGTTAACAAGATTTTCCTTCAATTTGACCTAGTGACCTAGTTTTTGACCCGGCATGACCCATATTCAAACTTGGCCTAGATATCATTCAGCTCAACATTCTGACCAAATTTCAAGCCGCTGAACAAAAACATGCGGCTTCTACAGAGTTAACAAGATTTTCCCTCAATTTGGCCTAGTGACCTAGTTTCTGATCCAATATGACCCATATTTGAACTTGATCTAGATATCTTTAAGACAAACATTCTGACAAAATTTCAAGCTGCTGATCAAAAAATGCGGCATTCAAAGTGTTTATAAGATTTTCCTTCAATTTGATCTAGTTTTTGACCCGGCATAACCCATATTCGAACTTGATCTAGATATTTTTAAGACAAACATTCTGACAAAATTTCAAACTGCTGAAGCAAAAATTGTGGCCTCTGGAGTGTTAACGACATTTTCCTTCAATTTGACCTAGTGACCTACTTTTTGACCCGACTTGACCCATGTTCGAACTTGACCTACATATCATCAAGACAAACATTCTGATAAAGTTTCAACATGCTAAAGTTGAAAATGTGGCCTCCAGAGTGTTAACAAGATTTCCCTTCAATGCAACCTAGTGACCTAGTTTTTGACCTCAGTTTCGAACTTGTCCAAGATTTTATGGAGATGAACGTTCTGATAAACTTTCATGAAGATTGGATGCAAAATGTAGCCCGTAGAGTGTTAACAAGCTCAAATGTTGACGACGCACGCGGGACGATGCACGACGGACGGACGCCGGACAAAATGTGATCAGAATAGCTCACATTGCACTACGTGCATAGGTGAGCTAAAAAGACAAGTGTTGACAACGCACAACTCACGGACGACAGACAACAGTTCACCATTGAGCTTTCTTGCTCAGGTGAGCTAAAATTATAAATGAACATTCCTATTCAAGGTTTACAATATTAACACAAAGACTGTTGGGTGAGGATTGTTAAATCCAATCTTAAGGCACAAAAGTTAATAAGCATAGATAATATATATACAGTAATTTAAATAAACATTTATATTAATTGGCAAACATTTTACATAATCAGACAGTATTGTCAAAACATCCATTGAAAATAGTTCCTCTGAATTAACTCTCTCCCACATAGAATCACTTTCTGTAATCACTGCTGCAGACGACCTTTGAAAACATTGTGGCAAATTGAGAAAATGCTCATAATAAGCAATTTCTGCCTTTGCCACAATGTTTTAAACTCTATTCAATAATTTTACTTTCATTTTCCTATTTTCATCTCCATGTTTTAAGTTGTCTGCTTCAGAATTGTTGTATGTAGGTAAGGGTTAACATCAATGAGTACCATATGCTGGATTCCATATTGGATTATCCAAACGCCAAGGAATATTTTATCACATACCGTAATTCATATTTATAAAATCAAACAAATTTTGTAATAACCAAATATGCCTGGTTGACACAGGAGTTTGAGTATTTTCAACAAGAATGTACACAAGAACAGGAACACATCTGTTCACTGGCAATATTTCAGTAATTGGTTAGGATCACAGTCAGAGAGACAGAGAAGTGATCCTCATGTCCGATCCTACCAAGGCATGTCAATATGTCAGTAATTGGTTAGCATCACAGACAGACAGACAGAGAAGTGATCCTCATGTCCGATCCAGCCAAGGCATAGCAACATAAAAACAGTTAACCCTTTACCTCATACGACAATTCTGCAGCATACGATTTTGAACATGTTATGTCAAAAAATAGATAATCTCTATAATTGAATGGATAACCTATGACTTAAAGTGGAAAACATAGGAGAAATTGCTCGTTTTGAGCAATTTCTTCTTTTGTCAGTATGTTTTCAAAAAGCGTTCTGCTGCAGAGGCGTCAAAAAGTCTATATGAGGGAAAGCGGAGCATAATGGGAAAAGGAATTACTTCTTGCAAAGATCAAATCTTAACCCTTTCCCTCATATAGACGCTTTCTGAAGCCTCTGCAGCAGACGGCTTTTTGAAAACATAGTGACAAAAGAAGAAATTGCACAAAAAGTGCAATTTCTCCTTTTGCCACAATGTTTTCCACTGCTATTGCGTCAAAATGCGTCTGCAGGTTGGAAAGAATAATCAAACTTTTATTTGACCAGGAAACATTTAAAACTCTTGTTTGTCCCACCATTCCAGAATCACTGTGTGAAGGTAAGACTTTTTTCTAAATGAGAATTCCGGTTTTCAATTAACTCTTTCCCTCATATAGACGCTTTCTGACGCCTCTGCAGCAGACGGCTTTTTGAAAACATAGTGACAAAAGAAGAAATTGCACAAAACGTGCAATTTCTCCTTTTGCCACAATGTTTTCCACTTTTAGTCATAGGTTATCCATTCAATTATGGAGATTTTCTATGTTTTGACAAAATACGTTCAAAGTCGTCTGCTGCAGAATTGTCGTATGAGGGAAAGGGTTAACAACTATCGGCTGGTTTAAATCATAGTTATCACGGTAAATAAAAATATTAATGCCTTCCCACATACAACAAATCCACAGCAGACGACTTTGAAAACTTTTAGGCAATGATGTCAAAAGTTTCTCTTAATGAACAGAGTTGAAAACATTGTGGCAAAAGGAGAAATTGCTTACTTTGATCAATTTCTCCTTTTGCCACATTATTTTCAAAAATCTTCTGCTGTAGAGGCATCAGAAAGTGTCTGTATGTGGAAAATGTTTAAATCTTTGTTTAAATCTTTGTTGAACACATGTCCAAAGTATTCTACTCGTTATACTTAAAGAACATTGATCATGTAAATGTTTAAATCTTTGTTGAACACATGTCCAAGGTATTCTACTCTTTATGCTTATATACTTAAAGAACAGTATTAAAGGTGCGGAACTCCAGATAGAGATCAAAATGTTGAAATGTTGAAAGTTCTGCAAATATTGCTAATAGTGACATCAAAGTAAGTAATAAGTAGTTCAAAACTATTTTGGCAGTAAATGTTGAAAAACTGTCAATTGAAAGTCATGAAAATGTCCACAAATTGGCTTACAGGGTATGTCTACCCAGTAAAAATGAAGTATAAACGATCAATATTTAGATGTTTATGGTACTGGAAAGTGAAATTATTACTCTAATTTTATCCCATAATTATGATTCTAATATTTCAAGACAACTATTGAACAGTTTTAAAACTTTGACTGTAATATCTACTTTCTGGAGTTCAGCACCTTGAACATTGATCATGAAAATGTTTAAATCTTTGTTGAACACATGTCCAAGGTATGCTAATCTTTGTGAACATTGATCACGAAATATCACCCCCAATTCTCCCACTATGGTCACGACCAATTGTTCTTTTGAGAGATGTTTGTCTAGCAACATTCATCAATCTGTCTTGATTAACAGTGTCATTTGATGATGGTCCCGAGTCATCTTCCACATAATTTGGTGTCGTTGGCCGATCTGAGATCGACGCATATTCATAATTTGGTTCATTTCTATGCCGAATTGATGAACGTGCACTTTGGACATCCGTTTTTGTGTTTTGCTCATATCTTGGCTGGTTGAAATTCCCAAAATCTACGTTTTTAATTATAAAGATAAAAAGAAGAATTCCTAGAAATTGAACACCGCCCAGCAAGTAGAAATAGTAATCCAAATGACTTGTTACTTTGTATTTCATGCAGCCCGATCGACTGTTTATATTTCCGTGGTCAATGCTGGAAAACCACTTGTCCTGCAATGAATATAACAGAACAGATCCAAGAAAACTTCCAACACCGGAGAAAAAATAGAACAATCCCATGATGCTACTCTTCAATGACCTTGGGGCTGACAGACTGGCAAACTCCAAACCTGAAAAAATAGATAGAGAAAATGCATGTGTCTCCTTTAACCCATTCCCACCTATAGACGCTTTCTGACGCCTCTGCAGCAGACGACTTTTGAAAACACGGTGACAAAAGAAGAAATTTCTCCTTTTGCCACAATATTTTCAACTTTATCCAGTAATTATTTTTTCATTTTTAAAGATTTTCCATGTTTTGGCAAATATGTTTTCAAAGTCGTCTGCTGCAGATTTGTTGTATGTGGGAAAGGGTTAATAAGTTAATTAACCCTTTTCTGATACAGTCAACTTTTGTAAATATTGTGGAAAAAGAATGAATTTATCAAAATAGACAACTAATAAATTGATCTTTTTACACAATGTTTTCAACTCTGTAATTAAAACAAGAGGGCCAAGATGACCCTAAATCGATCACCTGATTGATAGTAAATTAGTAGAAATATCTGGGAAAAAGATCAAGGAGTGCAATTAGAACTTCAAGGAGTGAACACTTCTCAAGAAACAGCTTATAAGTAAAGGTCATTTATATCTTGAAATCTAACAAGAACTTCAATTAGAAATGAATTATTAAGTTTTTGTCATTTTGCACCTTTCTTGATCTGTTTTTAATATAAACCAATATGGCTTGAACAGTTTTTTTAGAGGGGCATTTAAGGATTCTTTCTACTGAATTATCTTGGAGTCTGACAAGCAGATTATGGAGGAAAAGGATTTTAAAGTTTGGTCGTTTTACTCATGTTCTGATACATGTATGGTGAGTGTAAGGAACGACAACTCTGCGAAGGAGATTGCCCTTGCATAATACTCTGCCAAGTGTTACCTCCCTTAGACCATAAATCTAATAACCATATGTCATTTGAAGCAAAAAGTTTAATTACTCCTTTTCTGATGCTGCTTGGTTGCTATGCCTTTCAACAAATCAATATGGCTTGACAAAGTATGTAGATGATCAATGAAAGAACATTTCTACAAAACTATCTTTAAATCAGACAATCACTTTTATAAGGATGCTTTATTAAAGTATTGTCATTTTGCCCCTTTTTTGATGCCGCCTGACTGCCATGTTTTTCGACCAATCAGTATGGCTTGAACAATTTTTATAGAGGGTCACCCAAGGAACATTTCTACCAAATTATATTTGAATCTGACTGGCAGATTCGGAGGAGAAGATTTTTAAAGTTTGGACATTTTGTCCCCTTTCTGATGCCGCAGCAACCAAAGTTCTCAATGGAATTTAAATCTTTGAACAACTTTGAAAGAGGCCAACCAGAGGAACAGTCCTGTGATGTTTCACGAAAATTGTCCTTGGAGTTTAGGAGGAGTTGATGTTTAAAGCTAAAAGTTAACACCAGACGGACGACGGACGACGGACAAAAAGTGATCAGAATAGCTCACCTTCAGCCTTCGGCTAAGGTGATCTAAAAATGTTCACATTTAAGATCTTTGTTTTCGAAAGAAACAACTCTTAATATGGCATAATCATGTTTGTTTTAAAGTATCCTTAATTGTTTAACTCTTTCTGAAAATTTGGCATAAAAAACAAATATTCCGCAGATTAAGCAAATACACTGTATATAGAAAATATCTACCAATCTAAAAAACTTGATATAAGAAGATTTTCAGCTAAATGTATTAACCTTTGTGCTACACATATGATTAGGTTTGAAGACACACATTTGTGTTAATTTGACAGCATCTACAACAGACTAGTTTTAAAAATAAAATTGTTTCAAAAGGAGCAATTTCTCTCCATTTGCCATAATGTTTTCAACTGTATTCAATATTAAATTCTTCATTTGTAGAGATTTTCCATATCTTATTTTGCATGTTATTTAAGTTGTCTGCTGCATATTTGATGTTTGTGGGAAAAGGGTAATGGAATTTACCTGCAATGCTAGTGAAAATCTCACTGAATCCTATCAGACAGTACTGAGGTATTTGGTACAATATGCTCATATCGGCCGCATAGTATGTCGTGTTTTCTGGAAAAGAAGAAAAATAAGAGAACCAATGAAGGTCCTGTTTTGCTCACCAGAGATCTCTCGTTGTATTTGTGTAGGTAGGAAAAGATGTTGTTTAATCCTTTCCCACATACAAAACATCTGTAGCAGACGAATTTGAAAAAAATCGAGGAAGAAAATCTCTATACAGTCAAACCTGCACTACCGACCACTTGCTATAAGCGACCCCCTGCTGTAAGCGACCGTATTGAACTCCTCCCGATGGTTTTTATTCATTAATTTACCTTCAATAAGCGACTTCCTCCTATCTGCGACCAGCGGACACTTAAATCCTCCCAATTTGAATCAAAATCAACCATTAAGCGACCTTCCAAAAACACAAAAAATCCAAAACGTAGAATATCCGATCACAAAAAAATCCAAACACAGCTGTCGTGTATAGCAAGATCCAAGGACAGAAGCAGTGAACCGTGTAATGCAAGGTTTAAATAATAGACTGGTTAGGTGTAAAGATAACACGAGGTCAATTATGCAGCGTATTACAGTTGTAATAAAACGATAATTGGCCTGTTAACAGCTTGTATTTAATACGCTTTAGCTTCAAATATTGTCCTTGTTGGGTCCTTTGTTCTCTATTCTTTTGTTCTCTCGTCTTTTCGATGGGATTAAAGGAAAGTTGAATGACATCAAATTGAAATTTATCAGTTTGGGGTTTAATTATTATAAATTTGATTAGAATGTTTGATCTGTTTAATTAGATCTATGTTTGTTTTTTTACTTTTTAATGGTGATAGCACGTTTATTTAAACGGTTCTTAAATAAGTAAATCTGTAAACAAACACTTGACAATACAGTTTATCACAAATTTCAAGACAATGTAAGTCCGAGTGTATTTATTCAGGTTCCATTTAATTCTTTCATTCTACAAAATTATATCAACGAGAAACAATGTCCGCAACAAAAAGAAAATGTCTTACGTTAGAAGAGAGGGTGAAAGCCCTGAAGATGATGGAAGACGGAAAGAGTTGTCGAGCTGTTGCCCTCGAGATGGGAGTCGGAAAGACACAAATCCAGTCCCTCCAGAAGAGAAAAAGAGACGTTATGGAAGAATTTAACGGAAACTCTAACTTGTCCATGAAACGTCAGCGTCGAGCCACAGACTATGACGATATTAACGACCTGGTATACAAATGGTTTTTAGATGCCACGTCCCGTCACGTCAACGTCTCCGGACCACTACTGAAAGAACGAGCATTGAAATTCGCCGAAGACCTAAACCTAATCACCTTCAAGGCATCAAATGGTTGGCTAGATTCCTTTCTACGAAGAAACAACATTGTGTTTAAGACACAGAGCGGCGAATGGGCTGAAGTCAACCTTGACATTGTCGCCGACTGGAAATCACGATTACCAGTGATATGTGAGGGGTATCGTCCAGAAGACATTTTTAATATGGACGAAACGGGCCTATTCTACCGAGACAGTACGAAATCGACATTCTTTAAGAAAGGGGAGACCTGCGCTGGTGGGAAACGATCTAAAGAACGTATCACAGTTGGCCTGTGTTCCTCGGCAACTGGTGAGAAGCTGTCCCCCATCGTCATCGGTAAAGCCAAGAAACCAAGGTGTTTTGGTTCAATCACTCCAGACCAGCTGCCTGTACGCTACTACTCGAACAAGAAGGCCTGGATGACAACCGGCATCATGGTAGACTGGCTGAACTGGTTAGATCGACGCATGAAACAACAAAGAAGACACATCCTACTTTTCCTGGACAACGCTCCATCGCATCCGAACTTGGGCTTTGGCAAATGGTCATTCAAACATTTTAAATCTAACAATGACGTTGAATGACTCATTAAATGATTTGTTTTTGGAAGGCCAGACTCTGAAACAGAAATCTATCAGTGACTTTTTTAGCAAGAAATAGTTTGTTATTAAATGTTTATATGTTTTAATTATCTACATGTACATGTACTTACATTTTTAAAAATACATGAATATAAAATGAATCAAATAGAGAAATAAAAGAACAACATAATTTTTATTGTTATTTATTCTTTAATACCAATACATGTACATGTGCACACAAGTACATGTTTCATGTAGTAAACATAATTTCCCCAAAACAGAAAATTTCATTTGTACCCCAATAAGAGACCACCTGTCTTAAGAGACCACTTACAGCATTTCCCTTGGGTGGTCTCTTAATACAAGAAAACATTGTGGCAAAAAGAGAAAATGCTCATTATGAGCAACTTCTCCTTTTGCCACAATCCTTTTAAAAGGCGTCTGCTGCAATTGCGTCACAAAGCTTCTGTTGGAAAGGGTTACTGTTTGACAATTTCAGCTTTTGTCACAATGTTTTCAAAAAGCGTCTGCTGGAGATGCGCCGAAATGTGTAAACAGATGGGAGAGGGATAATATTTTTACCATTTTTTGCTCAAGCAGTCATCAGGTGCAGCAGAGCTAAAGATTTTGGACAAGTTTGGTAGAGAGCCACTTAAGAACCAATTCTTTGTATCTTAAAATTAAGCCAGTGGTTTAGTTAGGAACATTTTAGTGAACAGATTTTGAAATTAGGCCAGTGGTTAGGTTAGGAACATTTCAGTGAATATATTTTGAAATTAGGTCAGTGGTTAGGTTAGGTACAATTTAGTAAATACATCTTAAAATTAGGCTAGTGGTTAGGTTAGGAACATTTTTGTGAATATATTTTGAATTTAGGCCAGTTGTTTAAAAGGAGATGTTGTTTAAAGATTTTTCTATTTTATCAGGTATGGCAGCCATCTAATGCAAGGAGCATAGCCATTTGAACAATTTAAGGGCCATTTAACCCTTTTCCCCCATAAAGACACTTTCTGACGCCTCTGCAGCAGACAGCTTTTTGAAAACATACTGACAAAAGAAGAAATTGCTCAAAACAAGCAATTTCTCCTTTGGCCACATAGTTTTCCACTTTTAGTCATAGGTTATCCACTCAATTATAGAGATTTTCTATTTTTTGACAAAATATGTTCAAAGTCATCTGCTGCATAATTGTTGTATGAGGGAAAGGGTCAAGAGACATTAGTGAGAATTATTTTGTCATGTAGGGTGTCAATCAAAGCAAGTTTTTTGTAAAATATTATGGTGAAGAGCTAAAATAAAATTTACAAAAATCACACAGTTTTAATCATCAACTTACGTATTTGCTGCCTGATTGACTTATAGCAACATCCTGTAGAATTGTCCTGCCAGTAGACCTTCATGCGCACATGCTCCAGACCTCCTGCGACAAATATCGCCGCTAGAGATGCCAACATTCCAATGACGATACGATGAGACATGGTGAAGTTCCAGTTCTTGGCTCGTATCCAAGGATAAACAATACGGTCCATTATAGGAATGATTATTATCACAAGGACAACATCGAATAAGGTCAGCCATGCAACAGCTATACTAAACTGGAAGTATACAAAATCAAAGGTACTGTAATTATTGGCAAACATTTTGTACACTTTTAATCTGCAGCAGACGACTTTGAAAACATAAAATTGGAAAATCCCTTTAAGTGAAAAAACAATAATTGGATAAGGCTGAAAACATGGTGACGAAAGGAGAAATTACTCGTTTTGAGCAATTTCTTCTTTTGCCGACATGTTTTCAAAAAGCTGTCTGCTGCAGAGGTGTCAGAAAACGTCTATATATGAGTGAAATGGTTTAAAGTCTCCAAAAGGGAAGAAAGTCAGTAAAACACTAAGTTTGAATAAAACAGTCTATTATGATGTTGATGATCACTTTTAACTAGGGATGGCAACGGTTACCGATATTACAAACCGGTTACTCGTACAAATTTGCCGGTTACTCGTACAAATTTGTAACCGGTTAACCGGTTAACCGTATAGATTCATAGACAATAAATATCCACTGTTATTGTTGTTGTCGTTTTAACTC
Source organism: Serripes groenlandicus (assembly GCA_031761405.1). NCBI lineage: Eukaryota > Metazoa > Mollusca > Bivalvia > Cardiida > Cardiidae > Serripes > Serripes groenlandicus. Next base: position 63,725,896 of record JASEVX010000003.1, read on the forward strand.
GCATTTCACGGTCATGTATAAATCAGACTAGAACGTCGTTATCGGAACGTTTTCATACATGTCGGACAATTAGTTTTACCGCGTACTTTAACACAAACGGTAAACACAAGAGAAACTTGGAACATTTTTTTATTTTTATTTTATCATAATCATGCAATTGTTGATACATTCATCGTAGTAGTCTTGTGTAAAATGAATGACATGTAGTAATAAATAAACAACTAGTTAACACTAAGGTCACATGACAAACGGTTTCTGAGTTTATTAACTTACAGTCCTGCGGCTGAAAAGACTCTCTCCGAAGGAACGGACGTGGCAGGGACGGCTAGAGTTTTCTTCGAGATGAGGGCGATCTTTGGATATTTATTTCACTTCGTGATCTTTCCACAAGGTTAAAGGATTGACAGCTGGGGACGCCATTTCTGATAGGCATTATGACAATATATTCTGTAGATCTTTTTAAACGAAGTGACTGTTATACGAGTTATAATATGTCGAATGAGAGAGGTACATAGCTGCATATTTTTAAATACCAACTCAGGGAAAAATGTGTTACAAACTTCAAATTACTCTTTAAATATTCTAATCGTGTTGGTAAATAATAATTTACACAAAAACAACAATTCAAATGTTTCACACTCACTCCAATTAGTTGTATTATCAAAACAAACGCCGAATATAATTAATAAGTCATTATCTTACAATTTCTGCCTTTAGACATCAAAGTTTTTTAAAAGAAACAAACTGTCCTTTAATTGACAATTATTCGATTAACACTACACAAACAAACGATCATCAATAAAATCGAGTGCAGCTGTTATCGCAGTAATGAAAACACTGGCCGATCGAGGTGTGAATAACTAACCTCTCATGTCAGTTACGTGTGACAAATTGAAAAGAACAAAAGGTGAAACACAACTGTGTATATATATTTTATTTTTTCTTCCGAGTACTCGGTTACCGAAATTACTAACCGATTAATCGGAAAACATACGGTTAACCGGGTAACCGATTAATCGTTGCCATCCCTACTTTTAACCCTTTCCCTCATATAAACGCTTTCTGACGCCTCTGCTGCAGATTAATCGGAAAACATACGGTTAACCGAGTAACCGATTAATCGTTGCCATCCCTACTTTTAACCCTTTCCCTCATATAAACGCTTTCTGACGCCTCTGCTGCAGACGGCTTTTTGAAAACATAGTAACAAAAGAATTGTTTCAAAAGGAGCAATTTCTCTCCTTTTGCCACGATGTTTTCCACTTTAAGTCATAGGTTATCCTTTCAATTATAGAGATTTTCTATTTTTTATCAAAATATGTTTAAAGTTGTCTGCTGCAGAATTGTCGTATGAGGTAAAGTCTTAAACACTTTTAGAAAATTTAACTAAATTGTGGAAAAACACACTAATATGAGCCTGTCCATGGGAAAAGGTACAAGTTGACTTTTAGGAAAAGTGTAGATCCGGATAGACCTGCGCAGTCTGATCACGATCTACACATTACATATGCAAGCTTGTTAGAAAGTCCTGACAACCTGTGTAGATTGCGATCAGAAGGAGCAGACAGACAGGGTGATCTGAACCTGCACTGTACAAAAATGCCAACATGTACCTTTTTACTTAGACGGCCCTTTACAACCCCTTTCTCACATATTCACATTTTCTGATGCCACTGCAGCAGACTATTTTTGAAAACATTGTGGCAAAAGTAGAATTGGTTCGTGACAAGCAGTTTCTCTTTTAGCCACAATGTTTTTAACCCTATCAAGTAGTTTACTTAAGTTCATAGAGATTTTCCATATTTTTAACTAGATTTTTTAAAAGTTGTCTGCTACAAATTTGTTGTATGTTGGAAAGTGTTAAAATATGTTGTTTTTTTGTTGTTTTTTTTAAATATGTATAATTTCAATCAGTTGTAATATCTGCCTTTTCATTTATGGAGATTTTCCATGATTTTGCGTTGACATTTTCAAAGATGTCTACTGCAGATTCGTTGTATGTGGGAAAGTGTTAATAAACAACAGATTTACCTTATCTTCACCTGGTTGTGCTGGTTGAAGGGTTTCATTACAACCTTTAATGTAGTTTTCATCACCAAAAGTCAACTGCATATGAAGTCCTTAAACTAAACATGTAGTTCAAAGTCGTCTGCTGCAGATTTACTGTCTGTGGGAAAGGGTTTATATACAACAGATATACATTATCTTCTTCAGGTCGAACTGGATGAATGGTTTCATAACAACCTTTAATGTAGTTTTCATCACCAAAAGTCAACTGCATATGAAGACCTTGAACTAAACATGTAGTTCAAAGTCGTCTGCTGCAGATTTGTTGTATGTGGGAAAGGGTTAATAAACAACAGATTTACCTTATTATCATCTGGTCCTGCTGGATGAAGGGTCTGATTACAACCTGTTATTGTGTAGTTTGCATTATCAAAAGTCAGCTTCATATGAAGTCCTTGAACTAGAAATGTAGTTTCCATCTAAAAAAAAACATGAAAACTAATGCCTTATCAACATGATTGGCTTAACCCTTTCCCTCATATAGATGCTTTCTGACGCTGCAGCAGACGGCGTTTTAAAAACATAGTGACAAAAGAAGAAATTGCTCAAAACGAGCAATTTCTCCTTTTGCCACAATGTTTTCCACTTTTGATCCAAGGTTATCCATTCAATTATAGAGATTTTTCCATATTTTGACAAAATATGTTCAATGTCGTCTGCTGCAGAATTGTCGTATGAGGGAAAGTGTTAAAGGTCCTGTTGATACAGACAACATTTTGGATTTACTACATGTACTTTCACTTTTTTTATTACTCCTTTCACAAAACAACAGCTGTCAGAGGACAGCGTGCTCGACTTTTTCGTGCTTGCCAATGAAACAAAACTTTTTTGGGTGGTACAGAAAACATAACCAAGTACTTTATCATATTATTTATGAGCAAAGTACTTTATAAGTCAAAAAAGGGTCATAATTCTTACAAAAACCTTCACTGAATTATGCACTCTTGGCTGTTGATGGTGGTTATGATGGTACATAAGTATTGTTAGTCTATAAGATATATCTGTAATGGTTTTGAAAAAAAGTGGGGTGGTACGAACAACTTAACCAAAATTCTAAGTAAAATAAGCGCCATCATTCTTACAAAAACCTTGACAGAATTATGTCGTCTTGTCTGTTGATGGAGGTAATGATGGTACATAAGTTCTGTAAGTTTATGAGCTATATCTGTAATGGTTTTGAAAAGAAGGAATCTGATAGTGGGAATTCTGCATGGATCCCAAAAATTTAAAGGAATTCTGGTGAGGTCATTGAGAGGATGCTTTCTGTGAAGTTTCATCCCAATTGACCCACTGGTTACTGAGGAGAAGATGTTGACGGACAACGCACGCCGGACAGAAGGCGATCACAATAACTCAGGTGAGCTAAAAAACCTTTGTTTGTGTAGAAATTAGTGTATACCATCACCAGAATACATTGAATATAGAGATTTTCTAATTTTTTACAAAATATGTTCAAAGTCGTCTGCTGCAGATTTGTCTTATTAGGGAAAGGGTTAACCACCTGGAAGTACACAAAGAATGAATTAATTTGGTGTAACATGACCAATACAAGAATTGATTAATTAATTATCCCTTTCCCTCATACGACAATTCTGTAGCAGACGACTTTGAACATATTTTGTCAAAAAATAGAAAATCTCTATGATTGAATGGATAACCTATCACAAAAAGTGGCAAACACTGTGGCAAAAGGAGAAATTGCTCATTTTGAGCAATTTATTCTTTTGTCAGTATGTTTTCAAAAAGTCGTCTGCTGCAGAGGCGTCAAAAAGCGTTTATTATGAGGGAAAGGGTTAACTACCTGGTAGTACACCATCCAGTATGGTATAAGGGACAAAAACACCAGTAAAATTCTCCCAATTTTCTTCATGTCATCAACCTTATTGTCATGGTAACTCCCACCAAAGCTAAACTTGGCATAGTCAAGAAGAGATGTAGGTTTTGATGCTTCTACAAGGTCGGCTTGTCCTCTGGAAAAAAAAACCACAGATGTATTTGAAAGAAATTAATGTTAGTTATTTAATTATAAATTATTTCTTTTACAATGATCATAAAGCTTACTCTCTCAATTGTCTGCTTCCTTGATACTCATTTAGTACTTGTCCCAATTGTGAATGCACACATGCAACCAAAACAACCTTTAAGCTTATATTGTATTTTGGGAGTGGTTTGCTTTAGATCAAACTTATTTATTTTACATTGATTGCGAAACAAGCTTTCAGCTTATATTAATCACACTGGATGTCTGCTTCCTGCGCCGTTTGTGTGAAAAATCCCAAAGTCAGAACCTGCTCAACACGGGACTCGAACCCGGGACCTTTTGTATGAGAGAACGACGTTCTACCTCTGCACCACTGTCTTCCACGTTGGCTTTAAAGACATACAGGGTGGAAAACATTGTTGAAAAATGAGAAATCATGAGCATTAAGCAGACACTTTATAAGATTAGCAGCCACCTGTGTTCAGCAGCCAAATGTGCGCTCTCACCTAGGTGGCTGCTAAAAATAAGTTTGACTGTATATATATATAATGCAGAATTAAATGTGTGTACCTATATTATGAACGAAATTAAAGTGGCATTTATATAGAAATTCATTAAAACAAATAAGTAAAATAACAACTGTTTTCCCTGATAAACCTTTATGTGCTTAATTCTAATTAGACTGTAGTATGAGAAAGTTTTTTCCCTGCTCGGTAGGTACCGATTAAGGAATTGCAAGAAATAACTGGACCGAATCACAACTAAATTATACCTCTTTAACCCTTCCCCTCATATAGGTGCTTTCTGATGCCTCTGCAGCAGACAGCTTTTTGAAAACATAGTGACAAAAGAAAAAAAATTGCACAAAACGTGCAATTTCTCCTTTTGCCACAATGTTTTCCACTTTTTGTCATAGGTTCATTCAATTATGGAGATTTTCTATTTTTTGACAAAATACGTTCAAAGTCGTCTGCTGCAGAATTGTCGTATGAGGGAAAGGGTTAAAGGTTGGTGTCCAATGCAAACATTGGAGGGATAAACGTACACAAGTCAACTATTATAAAAATAACTCAGTTCATTAAAGCACATATATATACACAATAAGTGTGTTTATCTAGTGTTAAAGCATTATACAATTATGCTGTTTAAGGGATATAGATGATGTCAGGTATGTCACAGAAAACTAACATTCTCTTATTTCCTAAAAGTGAAGACCCTGATCATAGTGCATAAGTACATATTGATCAGGATCTTCATTATTATGAAATAAGAAATAAGAAATAAGTTTTTCTCTTGTGACATACCGGAAACAATCTAATAAACAGTATAATTAGTTTAGCCAAGGTAAACATTTACTTGACCGCCTCGATGATGTTGTGGTAGAGCGTCCACCTCGGGTGCGGAAGTTCACTGGTTTGATTCCTGGTCGGGTCATACCACATTAAAAATGGTAGTACTGGTTGCCCTACGTGGCACTGAAGGTTGCAGGGTTAGCATTACGATTTACGACTGACAGGCTGATGTCAGGATAAATGGACCAGTATGACTGCTAACTTACCCAGGAAACTCCGTGATATAACATAACAAATGTTGAAAGAAGCCTTTAACACCAAACAATAAACATTTACTAATTGTGTAACTTAAGATGATTTCAGGTATGTCACAGAAAACTGTCGAAATAAGATAATCATCTGTTTTCCATAAACAGCATTTATACATGATTACTTTTAAAAGCACTAGATAAACATATGTATTGTGTATACATTGTATATGCCTCATTGAACTGAGTGTGTTTTTATAACAGTAATGTACATTTTATCTCACCACGATTTGTATATGATACACAACCTTTAAATAGGTCTAATATAGTTGTGTTTACGATTCTAACCGTTATGAAGTACATGAACGGGTCCGTCTTAAAATCCTGAAATCTTGGAGAAAAGTATAATTAGTGAGTGTGTGCTCTTGTGTAACATGTTTGTGGTTAATCCCTAACCTATTCGGCTTTCTTATTTTTAGACAAATTGATTTGAACTTTTTTACATGAATTTTGCCAATTTAAGGTACTAAGACAAACAACAAAATGTTAGATAAATTTAACATTTTCATTATCAATGAGTCGTTAAACTTTTCATTATCAATGAGTCGTTAACCTTTTCATTATCAAATGAGTCTTTAAACTTTTCATTATCAATGAGTTGTTAACCTTTTCATTATCAATGAGTCATTAACCTTTTCATTATCAATGAGTAATTAAACTTTTCATTATCCATGAGTTTTTAACCTTTTCATTATCAATGAGGCGTTAACCTTTTCATTATCAAATGAGTCTTTAAACTTTTCATTATCAATGAGTTGTTAACCTTTTCATTATCAATGAGTCATTAACCTTTTCATTATCAATGAGTAATTAAACTTTTCATTATCAATGAGTTGTTAAACTTTTCATTATCAATGAATCGTTAACCTTTTCATTATCAATGATGAGTCGTTAACCTTTTCATTATCAATGATGAGTCGTTAACCTTTTCATTATCCATGAGTTGTTAACCTTTTCATTATCCATGAGTTGTTAACCTTTTCATTATCAATGAGTTGTTAACCTTTTCATTATCAATGAGTCATTAAACTTTTCATTATCAATGAGTCGTTAACCTTTTCATTATCAATGAGTCGTAAACGTTTTCCCACATACAACAAAGCATAAAAGCAGATGACTTTGAAAGCAAATAGACAAAAAACATTGAAAATCTCTATAAATGAAAGTATGATTAATGAAAAAAGTTGAAAACTTTGTGGCAATAGGAGAAATTGCTTTGAGCAATTTCACCTTTTGTCACAATGTTTTCAAAAGTTGTCTGCTGTTGAGGCGCCAAAATGTATCAGTAAGTGGAAAAGGGTTAAAGAAGACGCATTACCAGCAGACGACTTTTGAAAACATTGTGGCCAAAGATGAAATTTGCTCATGATGAGCAATTTCGTCTTTGGCCACAATGTTTTCAACTTTATTAAACAATTAAGCTATCTTTTATGGAGATTTTTCAGGTTTTTGTCACTATGTTTTCAAAGTCTTCCGCTACAGATTTCCTGTATGTGGGAAAGGGTTAAAAAATGTCGGAATGAATTCTGAATACCTTGAAAATTCCAGTCTGTGTTGGTATTCTTCTTCCTCCTTCTTTCTTTTCCTTATTCTCCAGGCTTCCCTAAAGATTTTAAACATGTCTACAAAAACACTCCCGACGGGCTTCTTGTAGGTGTAGGTGAAGCTACCTGTTAATTGTAAAAAACATGAATGTCCAGGGTGTGGTCACATCACAGGACAACAGAACTTGACAACTTTGTGACCCAGTGGAGAACCAGATAAACTTACCCCTCTGCACAATTGTAAATTGTAATAATCATTTAACACTTTCCCACATACATACAGACACTTTCTTACACCTCTGCAGAAGACGACTTTTGAAATATAGTGGCAAAAGGAGAAATTGCTCATAATGAGCAATTTCTCCACTTGCCAGAATAATTTCAACTCTATCATATAATCATACTATCATTTATAGAGATTTTCAATATTTTGGATTTGATAATTCCAAAGTCGTCTGCTGCAGATTTATTGTATGTGGGAAATGGTTAACCCTTTCCCTCATATAGACGCTTTCTAAAGCCTCTGCAGCAGACGTTTTTTTTTTGAAAACATAGTGACAAATATAATTTATTGGATAATCAACGACTAAAAGTGGAAAACATTGTGGCAAAAGGAGAAATTGCTTGTTTTGAGAAATTTCTTCTTTTGTCGCAATGTTTTCAAAAAGCCGTCTGCTGCAGAGGCGTCAGAAAGCATCTATATGAGGGAAAGGGTTAAGGGGGAGTTAACTGGTCTTTCCCCCACAATATCTCTCTTATCACTCAACCAAACCGAATGTTGAGAAGATTCTTCTGAGTATTTACAACATTGGGTTCGCGTGTCAAATAAGGATTTTAGAACGTGAAAACTTCCCCCGTATCTAGAGCTCTGGTTAAGCTGAACGCTGCAAAACTTTAAGTCAATTGCACTTTAGTTTACACTTATTTATTTACATGGATGGCGAAACAAGCTTTAAGCTTAAATTAACCTTGCTCAATCTCTGCTCCCTGGAGTCTTAACCAGTACTTGTGCAGTTTGTGTGGAAAAATCTCAAAGGCAGAACCTGCTCATCACAGGATTCGAACCCGGGATCTTTGGTATGAGAGGCCGTCGCACTACCTCTGCACCACTGTCATCCACACTTTCTGATGCAGCAGACAACTTTTGAAAACATTGTGGCAAAAGGAGAAATTGCTCATAACTCTACTTAATAATCAAACTCTCGTTTATGGAGATTTTCACGTTTTCAAAGTCATCAGGTCATCTCTTGGAGATTTTTTGCATGAGAGAAAGGGTTTAACCCTTTCCCTCATATAGACGCTTTCTGACGTCTCTGCAGACGGCATTCTTGAAAACATAGTGCCAAAAGAAGAAATTGCGCAAAACAAGCAATTTCTCCTCTTGCCACAATGTTTTCCACGTTTAGTCATAGGTTATCCATTCAATTATAGAGATTTTCCATTTTTTGACAAAATGTGTTCAAAGACACCTGCTGCAGAATTGTCGTATGAGAGAAAGGGTCAAGTCTGGAACAATTCAATTGATAGAGACGGGAAATATGTCATGCACATCTGTATACATGTATACACAGATAATGAACAATGAGAAAAGGGACAAGTTGGCATTACTAACAGGGTAGGTTCAGATCCGTCTTATCAGAATCCACACAATTTGACAGTGTAGATCTTGCACAGGCTGATCTGGTTCTACACTGTTTTTCCCCATAGACGGGCTTAGATTTGTTGTATATGGGAAAGGGAATAATTATAGACCTCCCATGGGAATTGAACAATCTGGTCTTTGTTCACAAGCAGTCTTTAATTACAGGGTCATTTAAGCAGATAATAAGTAATTGGGAAATAAAAAGTGTGGTTGCTATAGACAGGGATTTGCTAAACAATGGTGATCTTTAGCACAGGTCTGACTGTATATCTATGGGACAGGCCACTCTACTACAACAAGAGATGTTTGTCAAACATTATGCCCCCCCTGAGCGCCATGTTGTCAGGAATATTAGGACAATAGAGTAACATTTGCATGGACCGAAATGCCAGTTGATTTGTCATTTCACATTGGATGTCTATGAGTCAGTTTTAAGATTATGAACAATGTTCATTCAAAATTGCTCATTCAAAGTTTGAGGATGGTAGGTACAGTTCTAAATCCCATTGTGATGATGACTGATATTTGCAGATATTATGTATCCTCCAGGTCCAGGCATTGATGAGTTATCACTCAGACGAGCTTAAAAAAGGTTTTTGTGTTCAAGGTCACTGTGACCTTGACCTTTGACCCAATGATCTCAAAATAAATAGGGTTCATCTACTGGTCAGGCCCAACCTCCAAGTCAAGTTTGAGGAACATAGGTCCAGGCATTGTTGAGTAATCACTCGGACAAGCTTAACACAGGTTTTTGTGTTCAAGGTCACTGTGACCTTGACCTTTGACCTCAAAATAAATAGGGTTCATCTACTGGCCAGGCCCAACCTCCTAGTCAAGTTTGAGAACCATAGGTCCAGGCATTGTTGAGTTATCACTCGGACAAGCTTAAAAAGGGTTTTTGTGTTCAAGGTCACTGTGACCTTGACCTTTGACCCAATGACCTCAAAATAAATAGGGTTCATCTACTGGTTAGGCCCAACCCCCAAGTCAAGTTTGAGGACCATAGGTCCAGGAATTGTTGAGTTATCACTCAGACAAGCTTAAGAAGGGTTTTTGTGTTCAAGGTCACTGTGACCTTTGACCAATGACCTCATAATAAATAGGATTCATCTACTTGTCAGGCCCAACCTCCAAGTCAAGTTTGAGAACCATAGTTCCAGGCATTGTTGAGTTATCACTTGGACAAGCTTAAAAAGGGTTTTTGTCTTCAAGGTCACTGTGACCTTGACCTTTGACCCAATGACCTCAAAATATATAGGGTTCATCTACTGGTCAGGTCCAACCTCCAAGTCAAGTTTGAGAACCATAGGTCAAGGCATTGTTGAGTTATCACTCGGACAAGCTTAAAAAGGGTTTTTGTGTTCAAGGTCACTGTGACCTTGACCTTTGACCCAATGACCTCAAAATAAATAGGGTTCATCTACTGGTCAGGCCCAACCCCCAAGTCAAGTTTGAGGACCATAGGTCCAGGCATTGTTGAGTTATCATTCAGACATGTGCAAAGCAATATACCCCTCTTCTTCGAAGGGGGCATAATAATAATTTGTTATGATAATAATTATGTAAACAGTAAACCTAGCTCTAATAATACAGTTAAAACGAGACATGGATGAAAATAATAAACCTCCCATGTCATATAAATGAATGGTACTCACCTGAAAGAAAAGTGATGAGACCAATCACAAGGCAACAACCTCCCACCAGATAACTTATAAAAAAGCCATTTTTTTCATTATTTTGTTGTATGTACGCTATAGCACTGAGCGCTACTAGAGTTCCCACGTTGATGGACCAGTAGTACCAGTTGAAAAATACTACTATGTTTTTGGGTTCTTCTCTCATCAGCTGTTAAAAAAATAAACCTTTCCCTGATACAGATGGCTTTTGAAGCTGCTGCAGCGGACTATGTTTGAAAACATTGTGGGTAAAGGAAAAAGTGTTCATAGCCAGCAATTTCACCTTTTCCCAATTATCTCTTCAAACTCATATTTTCCCATAGATATGTTTTCAAAGCAAACAACTGAAAACATATCAACTTATGCCAACATCATTTATGGACCGCCTAGGTGATGAGGTGGTGGAGTGTCCGTTGTGCAGGAGGTCATGGGTTGGATGTCTGACTCGGTCATGGGTTGGATGTCCGACTCTGTCATGCCAAAGATGTAAAAGACTGTAGTAATGACTTTCACACCCCGGCGCTCAGCATTGTGGGGTTAGCATTAAGACTGCCTCGCAGGTGTCTGGATAAAATCTAGTAGTTTGGGTAGCTTACCAAGGAAATGCTAGGATATCACAGATTTTTTTTGAAAGTGGCATAAAAGACCGTACAAGCAAACAAACACAACTATTTTGTGTGAAACCATCAAAATTAATAGCCAAGCCCCTGTAGCTCAGATGGTAGCAAAACTAGCTGTCAATCCAGGGGTTGTCAGTTTGGACCACAGCATGGCCAACATTCTTTCCGATGTTTGACAGAAGTCACTGGGACAAGCGTCATTCGTCATCCACCAATGGGCTATCAGTCTATGTGGAAAGGCAGCCAGTTGCTTGGAAAGACTTTTGTGTATAATATAATACTGGTGTGAGATAGCCAGGAAACACATGAGTAGGTGAACAGGCTGCCTTGATATGACTGGCTTTTTTTTTAAAACGGCATTAAAGCCAAATGAATCAATCAAAATAAACAATTTAAACTGAACGAGTACTGTACACAGTCCATTCTGATCTGGTTAGTCCAGGTTTATCTGGAATTGGAATGCGATTTTACAGAGAACTAGATACTTAAAGGAGGTGTAAATAAGTCTTTCTTCCACAATATCTCTCTTAGCACTCATTAAAACCTATATTGTCATTACTCAAAAGTAACGTCTCACTGAGTACCACAACATAGGTTTTGGAAATCAAATAAGGATTATAGAGCATGAAAAACGCTCCTTATCTAAAGCTCTTGATTTTATATTTTCACTGTTTGCAACAATGCGATATATAATGTCGATATAATCTCCTGATATCCTATCCAAACATATCAAATCAACACAAAGATTTTCTTGTTACATATTAATTAGTTAATAGACCAAACTGGATGTACGTACTTTCTGGTTTAGCCATTTTTGACTGTTTTGACATTGAGTTTCTTGTAATCCTTTCCCACATACAGACACTTTCTGACACCTCTGCAGTAGAAGACTTTTGAAAACATTGTGACAAAAAGGAAAATTGCTCATAATGAGCAATTTCTCCTTTTGCCACAATGTTTACAACTCTATTCAACTTTCATAGATCTATGGATTTTTTCCACATGTTTGAGAAGATTTTTTCAAAGTCCTCTGATTTGTTGTATGTGGGAAAGGGGGTTTAACCCCATATCTCATATTTCCTCTCTTACTAACAGTTGCATGGCTTGATGCGCAAATTTATGTCTACGTCCCTGTATTAAATGGTTTGACATTATTGGAAGATAGATAGACATTCTTGTAGTGTACACAGATGTAGTTTTACGGATTATTATTGATTTACATGTATTGCCAACGGTTGGCATTTTATTTTTGTAAGATTGGTGGATTAAATATTCTATTATACTGGTACTAATTAATATGTTTACTTTTTAAAAGTCTAATTATCTTTTACTTTTATTTACAATCTTAATGCTTATAAGTAGAGCGAATAATGTTAGTTATAATAACTGTTTACCCTTTCCCACAAACAGACGTTTTCTGACGCCTCTGAAGCAAACGTCTTTAGAAAAAATTGTGACAGAAGAAGAAATTGCTTGTTTTGTCACAATGTCTTCAACTTTTTTTTCAGTAATTATACCTACAATTATAGAGATTTTAAGTATTTTGCCTTTGTGATTTAAAATCTTCGGCTGCTGATTTGTTGTATGCCAGAGAGAGTTAACATAGCTCTACCTGATCAGCACCAAAAGGAGCAATGTTTGCCCGTGCCATTCCAGTGCCCATTCCTACCACAGCCAGCGCAACGTAAATTATTGGTTCACATGATGGCTTTTGGTTATGTCCATGATGTTTGCTACATTGTATGAGGGAACTCCCCTGCAGGTCGTCTATAAGTTCGCTATTAGCCAGAGCGGGGAAAAACGCATATCCCACGATATAAATGAGAAATGCCACAAATATTATTTTGAACCTTCCAAATCTCCAGTCTGCCATGAGGCCACCAATGAAATAAAACACACACGAAATTCCGAGGAAAAAAAAAGATGCGTTCATTGCTGTGTAAGAGGCCCATTCGAATTTGTACCCATTGAGGAATAGAATCAAGTTCCCGGATATTGTATAGAATGCCAGTCTTTCCAAGGCGACAGTTATCAAAACTGCAGCTTTCGCCAGCTTCTTCATCTCCGACCTCGGTCTGCAACATTTGAACGGTCCTTCGACTTCCGTCGGGTCGATTGGGAGAGGAAGAAGTCTTTTGTTTTCGTCTGTCATGTTTATTTAAACTATCATTGGCCTTAAAACATATAGTCCGAAGTCAACAAAACACTTCTACTTTCGATTCAGAAGCCACCAACAATCATGGTCACATGACAATTAATGTCACGTGATTTATCTAAGACATGTGTACAAGGGATAGATTTTATTTGTTGTATGTTAGCGTTTCTCATTGATCAAATTTAGACGTCAGATATAACTGACCTCTCTTCCCATAATGAAGCTTTATTAATTAGCGTCTGAAGATCTAGTCTAAATATTCTAAACCGGCTGCTACATATACTTACTGTAACGGAGTAGAGCAGGCAACGAAACGTCTGGACCCCGCTGTAACTCACTATTCCGACACCGATGGAAAGCCTACGGCTGCTGGTGACCCATCTCTTATCTTTGTATTCCTCGTAGTATGTGTGTAGCAGCTTGATTTGATGTATGTTGAATTTGCCTTTGAAGGCATTGATACTAGGCGCTTACAACAGTGTTTGGTAGAGAATTACACGGATCGATTACCCTTATAATGCTGAATGGTTTTTTTTCTCAGGTCTGTTCTAGATTGGTTTTTAATATTTTAAGACTATTTCCTCTTGTTTAAGTATATTTAAATACGGTTAGAAAGTCATCTTTTGGTGTCACGTCGTAATTAATACATGTACAGTGTCAACTTGTCAAGGACAATCAGGGACTTAAGATACAATTATGTATACAACTAATACGTATTAGTAGTCCCTAGTATATATATGTGGTAGAAACCATGAGGATAGTAGGCATACTGTTAGAGCAGGTTACCCCTGATAATACACGACAACTTATACATACCGTTTAAGGCGACAACCTATAAGGTTATTAAATTTACCATTAGTGGTTGTAGATCACCTAATTCTCGGCTTGCTCACTTTAAAAATGGTTGTACTGGCTGCACTCCTTGGCGCTCAGGGTTGCGGGGTCAGCTTGTGTCATGATAAATGGACCAGTAATACTGATAACTTACCCAGAAAACGTCGTGATACAACTGAAAAATTGTTGAAAGCGGCGTAATTACACTTTCACTTAAAGATATTTGCCATTGTATTGCCTAAATATGTTCAAAGTCGTTTACACTGTAGATGTGATGTATGTTGGAGATGATAAAACAAAAGACTGAATCTGTAAAGATTGACAAATACGTCCAACTTGTTAAAAAATGCATTTACTGGAGGCTATATTCTGTTCCACATGTTTTGTAGATTTCAAGGAAATTTCGACATCATAAAAAGGTTGCCTTCTCATAACAGTTTTCAAATGCTGTATTTTGTTAAATTATGAAATAAAACTGCAGAGACTAAGACGCGCACTATATTCCTTATACAGGAAACTAATTGAAATATACATGCTCTCTGAGTTTATAAGTTTTGTCATGTACCCCTTGTGTGAGGCTCTCCATAGGAACATATCTTAAAATAAGGCAAGTACTTTGAAACTTATAACATTTTACTCCTTGTCTGATGCCACCAGGCGGCTATGTTGTGGTGTGTCTCTACTTCTACGTCTTTCTGCTGATTTTGTATCTTATTGAAACTACGTTACTGGATCATATGGATAACAAATGGTGGTCCATTTCTAGAAAGATGTTTATCTAATAAACACAGTAACGAATGGAATATATCAGCGGCAATTATTATGACAAAATAATTTAAATGATTATCAAAATAACTTAACTGTAGTTCCACCTTCCTCAACCGTCGCATGCGACAGCATGTTATTTACATCTAACGTTGATAATGCACTAATCTAGCTGTATACAAGGATGTTGCTCTGACATTGTTGTAAGTCGAGAATAACTTTTTTAATTACAGGCCTAGCAAACTAATTAAACATGTGAGTTGTTTACGCTATATTACCAGTTTACCGAACTTGTCATTTACCGAAACTTCCGGCACCCCTTTTTCAATAGAGTCATATGAGGAAACATTTCCGTCAACAGTTTCAGAGAAGAAGAATTTCAAACTTTGCACGTTTTACCACTTTTTATACCGCCGAGTCGCCATGCTTTTTATCCAATGAATGTGGCTTGAACAAGTAATAGTAGAAGGTCACCCAAGGAAAACTTCTGCCAAATTATCTTGATATCAGACAATCACTTTCTTATCCAATGAATGTGGCTTGAACAAGTAATAGTAGAAGGTCACCCAAGGAAAACTTCTGCCAAATTATCTTGATATCAGACAATCACTTTCAGACTATGAGTTTATAAGATTGTCATGTACCCAATTTGTGATCACGCATAGTCGCCATGTTTTTCGTCCAATCAATATAAATTGTACAATTAGAAACAATTATATTAAATGATCTTGAAATAAGTACGGCAGTTGTAGAGGAAATCAATTTTAAAGCTATATCATGTTCCCATGTTTGATGCAGCAGCAGCAACAAACACCGTTATGCATTTATCTTTGAATATATTTTAAAGGGGACAGCCAACGGAACATTTCTTTTAAGTTTTCTCACGTTGCACGATGCACGCCGCTTACGCCGTACAAATGGTCTTCAATTTTTGCCTGATCATGAATCGGTTTTCTTTCGGTTCTTTCAGCGCTTTCATTACAACTTTCAAAGGATAGATTCCTATTTCGGTAATTGCCAATTAAATGCGTCGATAATTATTTTGGCAACTCCTTTACATACGCCTATCAAAATGTAAGTGGAACGAATTAACGTTCATTTGCTATCATTGTGAAAGAAAATAGGTATTTGATGATAGAAAGTATCTAAGAAAAGAGAACTATCTTTTGTGAAGTTGATAATTTCAAATTCCGTAGCAGACGGGCACCTGTTGCAAATGTTTATGTTGGAGTAGGGATACAAATTCATTAACTGTATCAATGATGGTGGATTCTGGCAAATGAAGCACGAAACGATGTGAAAAGTGAACTCCGTTAGGATTGCTTCAGTGAATGATTGGAACATGTGAATAATGGCCTAACCTGTTGGATTTAATAAGTGAACATGTAGGACCGACTTGACCATGCCGAAAAAACGGAGACTGGACCCCATCTTGGGGTTCTTATATTTAATTATCGGTAAGATGTTGACCTATTTCAAAGTAGTCCCGACTGTCATTTAGTTTCAATACACAACATTTCATTTCACACCTTCGTCAACGTGTGATCTACTTGCTTTCCACTGTTGTTTACAAATGGCCAGATAAATTTATATGATTTGATAACACGCTATCTTATAAACCTCGGGTTATTTAATATTGTATCAAAGGATAATTTCAGAATGTAGATCAAACCAAATAGCACAGTATGAGTATTTTCCGAGATTCAGAGCATGCTATTCAGCATACAGATGTATATGTAATTATTTATATGAAGTTGGGTATGATAGACTAGATGCTACTGATAGTCTGACTTATAATTATGAGTTATCTTTGGTTATGAAGTGGAGAACATAGTGGGTATACCACTTTATTTTACTGGCTATTAGTATTACATTTGCTGGCTGTTTTAGAATATATTATAACACAGAGCTCTAGATAGGGAGCATTTTGCTTGTTCTAAAATCCTTCTTTTATCCGCTAACCCTATGTTGTGGGTACTCAAAAGAATCGTCTCAATGAGATAACATGAATAAAGGACGTGATGTCGTAACCCTTTCCCACATACATTAAATCTGCAGCAGACAACTTTGAAAACATCTATGCAAAAAATGTGGAGAATCTCTATTACTGAAAGTGATGTAATTGCTTGGATTTGAAAACATTGTTGCAAAAGGACAAATTGCTCATAATGAGCTATTTCTCCATTTGCCTCAATTTTCTCAAAAATCTTCTGCTGTAGAGGCGTCTGTAAGTGTGGAAGGATTAAAAAAAGAAAATTGTTATGATTTTATGAAGAAAAACGCTTTTTAATTTAATTTCCAACAATTTTATTTTTTTCACAATGCATTCAAAAGTTGTTTGTTATGAGTATGAAGGTGTTCAAAGTTGACTGTAATAGGGAAAGGGTTAACTTTTTTATCTAAATTTTAATATATATATAACATTTTCAGTTATAAATATGCAAGAAAAGTTTTCAAAATTGTTATACCCTTTCCCATACACATCAAAATCTGCAGCAGACGACATTGTTTACATCATGTAGCAAAACTAAAGGAATGGAAGTATAATCATTTAATAGAGTTAAAAACATTGTGGCAAAAGACAACTGCAGCAGATGCATCAACATGTGTCTGCATGTAGGAACGTGTTAATCATCAGCTGCTTTAACCCTTTCCCACATACAATAATTCTGCGGCAGATGACTTTGAACATATTTTGTCAAAAAATAAATCTGTACAATTGAATGGATAACATATATGACTAAAAATGGAAAACATTGTAGCAAAAGGAGAAATTACTTGTGTTGAGCAGTTTCTTCTTTCGTCACTATGTTTTCAAAAAGCCATCTGCTGCAGATGCATCAAAATGTGTCTGCATGTAGGAAAGTGTTAATCATCAGCTGCTGCAGCAGATGACTTTGAAAACTTCTAGTCAAAAACACGGAAAATCTCTATTAATGAAGGTTTGATTACTGAAAAATGTTGAAAACATAGTGGCAAAAGGAGAAATTGCTCGTTTAATATGAGCAATTTCTACTTTTGTTAAAATGTTTTCAAAAGTCGTCTGCATCAGGGGTGTCAGAAAGCGTCTATATGTGGCAAGGGTTAAAGATGGATGACCTTGAAATATATGGGTAACTGGTTTACAAAAATCTCCCACTTTCAAGTGACCAAATTGTCTAACTGAGTAACTCACACTTTTGCACATGTATGAAGGATTTTTCTAATGTTAACCCTTTTCCTCATATAGATGCTTTCTGACACCTCTGCAGCAGACAGCTTTTTGAAAACATAGTGACAAAATAAGAAATTGCTCAAAACAAGCAATTTCTCCCTTTGCCACAATGTTTTTCACTTTTAGTCATAGGTTTAGCTGCTGCAGAATTGTCATATGAGGTAAAGGGTTAATACTTGTCAACTAATTTGGATTAACCCAATAACTGATTTGTAATCTTCCAAAATGAAACAAAATGAAACAACTGATTCTGTTGTCTAAGAATAATTAATACATGGATTACTAAGTATTGAGGAAGAGTAGTCAACCATGACTGTGAAATAAGGTAAAATAATTAGGTGTGAACAATTTCACCTTTTCCCTTTATAGTCTCTAATATTCTCAAGTCTTTTGAGATAATTGAAAACATTATGAGAAATGAAATAACTGCCTTTTAACCATTTCTCTCTTTTCCCATAATGTTCTCAAAAGTCATGTATATCATAGTCTGAAGTTATTTGTATCAAGCTAAGATTTCATGTTTCATTTCTTTACTTCTTGCAGGAATAGCAGATGCTATGGATATAAGTCTAGAACACCCTTATGATGGGTTTTTCATACGGGAAGCCTACAATAAGAACGATATTCCAGATGTGAACAAGGTCTCAAGGACGTTCATTATAAACCAAGCCTCTGATCTCTATAAGATCAAAGCACAGAACGGACCTTTTGAATCTCAGCAAACAATTTCTAGAAGTCTTCTCGACGCAGTGTATACACGAAGTAGGAACAACAACTCTTTAATGCACAGGAGTATTGTTTATAACATGGACGTCAGTGCCCATGTTGTGTCAAAGGATATTTCACCCAAACTGCCAAGGTTGCAA
Organism: Serripes groenlandicus; assembly: GCA_031761405.1. Classification (NCBI taxonomy): domain Eukaryota; kingdom Metazoa; phylum Mollusca; class Bivalvia; order Cardiida; family Cardiidae; genus Serripes; species Serripes groenlandicus. Next base: position 63,744,860 of record JASEVX010000003.1, read on the forward strand.
GTTTTGGTACATGCAATTCAACATGCAAAGGCACAAATTTCAAATTCGGGTCAGTACTGGTGTGTTCAAGTTTTCGTAAAAGCAAATGGGGAAGAGTTATCTTCTGTTTGTATTTTAAATGAAAACGACAAAGTTTGCGTTGCTGGAATCAACCTGCATAAAGAGTGGTGGACGGGAAATGGTACTAGTGTCAAAGTGAGCTATTCGTTTACAGGAATAGATTATAACGATCAGTGTGCTAGTGCTTCGAACGCGATTATTCCGGTCAAAACACGGATGAACCACAGTGCGGACGGCATAATAAAACAGGAAATAACCACACTGAATTTAATACAGAATGAGAAGTCATTTGAAGAGTGGAAAGATCAAGACATTTTGATAGATGTACCCAGAGAAAGGTTCCACCAAGGGGATTCATTTGAAATTCCAATACGGCTGGAGAAAAATTCCGATCTGCAAGTGTTTGTTATGAGGTAGGTATTTCAGGCTAGTAAAGGAGGTTGCGTCTTCCATGATGTTCAATTGTTGTTGGTAGACATCCTTAGTAGAAGTATTCATAGAACATATATTTGTATGTAAATCTTGATACAGTCATTAACCCTTTTCCACATACAGACGCATTTTGATGCTTCTGAAGCAGACGGCTAAGTTGCAACATCTACATAAATGGAATTGAAACATTTATACAGAGTTGTCAACATGGTAGGAATAAGACAAATTGCTCATCTTGAGCAGTATCTCCTTTTCCCCTAATGTTTTCAAAATATTTCTAAAGCCACTTGCGCGCCCTAAATGAGGGGTGTTTTTCATGTTTTGAAATCCATATTTGGGCATTTAACCCTATATTTAGGGTACTTAAAAGAATCGTCTCAATGCGATGATTCTTTTGAGTACCCATAACATAGTGTTTGGTTGGATAATAAGCGCGATATTGTGGGAAAAAGAGTTGTTTTCCCCTCTGTCTGTCTTGGGTTACCAATATCAGTGTAAAGATTAAGTGGTGTGTAATAGTAGGCTATAATATGACAACGAGGGCTCAGCTCAGGAATGGCAACATACCCAGCAGATAACCCCTTAACCCTCTTCCACATGCAGACGCCTTTTCACATGTCTGCAGCAGACAGCTTTTGAAATCATTGTGGCTAAAGTAGTAATTGCTAGTTTCTCCTTTATCTTAAATGTTTTCAACTCCATTTAATGACTATATTTTCATTTATAGAGGTTTTCTATAGCTTTGCTGAGACAATTTTAAATTAGTCTACTGCAGATTTGTTTTATGTTGGAAAGGGATATCCCTCTCCCTCTGTGGTTCAATTTTGGATGATCAGCATCAGATGTCTTCAAATATTATGAGAAAAGGAGAACTTGCTTATATATTGAGCTTTTCTTTTCTATTCTACAGCAATGATTTCTCTCATTTCATAAAATTACACATTTGATTGTCTAGATTTTCCAATCTGTCATTGATAGGAATTTGATTGGTGTAAGGGTGATACACTTTAGTAATATAAGAGAAAACGGGTTAATTTATAGCCCAGCTTATTGGATTTCATTTCAACAGGGCTTGCTTTTGATCAGTCTATTTAGAAGTTTTTTATCAAACATGTGGACAAACACTAGAAATCTTAGGTCTGATAATAAACCCTGCTTTTATTAGACTGTTATGTTTGAATTGAAAAGAAGCAAGGTCATGTTGGGTCATTCCGTGTGCAAAATAGAAATAATCAAATATATGAAGGGCTTAAGTAAAATGTGTTTTTTGGCAAACCTTTCCCACATGTATACAGCTGCTTTCTGACGCCTCTGCAGAAGACGACTTTTGAAAACATTGTGAGAAAAACAGGGCTCAAAACAAGTAATTTTTCCTTTTAATGCAATGTTTTCAACCTTTTTTCGGCCTGTCTGTTGTATGTGGGAAAGGGATACAGCAAATCTGCAGCAGCGACATCAAAGGCGTCTAAGCAAAATTGAGAAAAAACCCTGTAAATCTAAGTGTTATATATTGAGTAAATTTGAAAACATTACATGGCAAAAGAAGATATTGCTTTTTAAGAGTCCATTTCTCTGTATGTGACATTGTCAGAAAGTTTTCAAAAGTCGTCTGCTGCAGAATTGTACAATTGCGTTGACCTACAAGTGGGGATGGGACAGGTGACCCTCTACATATTCTTAAAGCTATATTGATTGGTTTGGCAGGCAACAATCACATATAAAGGGATAAAATGACAAATCATTTGAAATTTCTTCTCTTGGAAAGATTGCAAAAATATGCCTTAGCTTTAAATAATATTATTCTCATGAATGTATCAGAAACATTCCTTAGATCAAGTTAGATGATTGAGTACAAAACATCATGGGCATTTTCTGCTTTTGCTACAAATTTCTGAGCTTTAATCTTTATTCAATAACCATTCTTTCATTTATACAGATTTTCAAATAATTTTGCTGGGATGTTTTCAAAGTTGTCTGCTGCAGATCTATGTATGTTAGAAAGGCTTAAAGGTAAACAATAATAACACAAATACCTTTATATATCAAGAACACATGTTGTGTGAAGAGCACTCATGAACTCGAACACACTTATACTATAAACTTGTGTTTTATGGTATCTTAACAGTCGTCTGCCTTTTTGAGGTAAAGCAAGAAAAACCTTCAGATGACTTTATGGCAAATATGCTCATAATTAGCAAATACTCCCGTTTTGCCACAATGCTTTCAATTCCATTCATTGATAAATACAATTTGTTTTGAAAGTCGTCCGCTGCATATTATTGTAAGTGGGAAAGGGTTAATTAACACTAAACACTGAGTATACAATCCAATTGTACTAGCCAAATTGTTTAACCCTTTCCCTCATACGACAATTCTGCAGCAGACGACTTTGAACATATTTTGTAAAAAAATGGAAAATCTCTATAATTGAACGGATAACCTATGACTAAAAGTGGAAAACATTGTGGCAAAAGGAGAAATTGCTTGTTTTGAGCAATTTCTTCTTTTGTCACTATGTTTTCAAAAAGCAGTCTGCTGCAGAGGCGTCAGAAAGCATCTATTTGAGGGAAAGGGTTAATATTCGCATGTACTGTTGTCGAAACAAGCTTGATTGATTGTTTTGTGTTTTACGCGGCTTTCAACAATCTTTTCAGTTATATCACAGCATTACCTGGGTAAGTTATCAGTACTACTGGTCCAATTAACCTGACACTAGTCAGTCAGTTGTAATGCTAGAACCGCAACGCCAACCCTGACAGCCATAACTTCCAGTTTTTAAGTCTTTGGTATGAACCGGCTGGGGAGCAAACCCAAGACCTGCTTAACCCGAGATGTAACCTTAACCACTACACCACAAAGACAGTCATCGAAACAAGATGAATGTCCATTTAAATGCATTGAAGGCAGTGAGTAGAGGAAGACAGGTGAAAAAAGAAGAAAGATTCCCTACCTTATAGAACTTTCAAATGGATAAGAAAGATGTTTAAAAGTATCAATACAAGTTTGTATTGTTTTGGTTCACAGGAATTGGGAATTAACCATTTACCACAAATACACGTATATATATATATTAAAAAAATTGGCAAAAGGAGAGATTTCCCTTAACCCTTTCCACCATATAGACACTTTCTGACGCCTCTGCAGCAGACAGCTTTTTGAAAACATAGTGACAAAAGAAGAAATTGCACAAAACATGCAATTTCTCCTTTTGCCACAATGTTTTCCACTTTTTGTCATAGTTTATCCATTCAATTATGGAGATTTTCTATGTTTTGACAAAATGCGTTCAAAGTCGTTTGCTGCAGAATTGTCATATGAGGGAAAGGGTTAATGAGCAATTTCAGCTTTTGCCACAATATCGTCAACTCTCTGTACCATAATAACACTTTTAACTAATTATATATATAGATTATATCTTTTCTCCTACATTTTACATGTTTTCAAAGCATGTAGTGTACATGTGCTATTGTAGCACATTGTAGTATGCAGGAAAGGGTTAAGTTATCAGCTTTGAAATCATCAATGGAAAAA